>PVJS01001765.1:0-92502 GCA_004027185.1 Glis glis
ACCAGTATACTGGGGCCGAGCTCGTATCTCACGCAGGAGAGGAGGTCGACCCTCAGCAAGGGGAGAGGAGGGTATTTAAAGATACAGCTGCAGAAGAAAAGGGGGGGGTAGGGCAAAGCGAGGTACGTGGAGGAATTTTTACAAGCTTATTTTTACCATTCTGTTAGACATCAGTAACCAATTCCTACAATTGTTTATCATGATCCTCTCTTATCTACTACTGGTTTAGCTAGTTCCTGGAGTAGCCTGCCCTAGGGCAGGGGCGAGGCTGTGTTTCTAGTAGAGCTGGCTTAGTCTAGAGGTCTTAAGAGTCAGGGGTGGGGCAGCTTGCTCTTCAGAATTTTGACCTTTCAACCACAGAAATTTACTTCTGACACTGAGCTAGTTCCAAGATGGCTGCTTCAATTCCAGGAAACACAGTCATACAAAACCGTATCCCAGTAGAAAAGAGCCCACCTCTTCCCCTCTTCCTGCATGCCTCCTTAAGTAATAAGAAATATTTTCCATGTACTAATAACAAATTTTACTCCACAAGTTGTGTGTGTGTGTGTGTGTTTGAATCCAGGGGATTCTACCTCCAAGCTACACTCCTAGCCCTATTTTATTTTTATTTTGAAACAGTCTTGACAGGATAATGAGAGTCTCACTACTTGCTAAGGCTGTCCTCGAACCTGTGATTCTCCTGTCTCAGCCTCCCAAATATTGGGATTGTAGGCATGAACCACCATGCCCGGTCCTATTTCACAAGTTTTTGGTCAAATTATGTGAAAATCTCATGCCTAATGACTCACTGGCAAATAAAATGGGGCCATCAGAAAACATATGGTTTTTATGGAGAAGAGACCTTACTACCATTAAGGATTTTGAAAAAGGAATGTAAAGTAAGGTAGGTATTATCCATCTTCAGGTTCATTTCAAATGTTTAACAAAGATCATTTCCTTCTCCCCTCACCAAAAATATAAGAATATTGCTTTTTTAAGCTTTGAGATATAATTGATATACAAAATTGTACACACTTAATATATATAAAATATTATATATATATATATATATATATATATATATATATATATCATGATGTTTTTAAATATATGCATATATCCATGAAATCACCACAACCAAGGTGTTAAGTATATCCATCACCTCCAAAATATTTCCATATTCTTTTTGTAAGAATACTTAACACAAGATCTATCTTCTTAACACAAACACACACACACACACACACACACACACACACACACACATATATTTTTTTGCGGTACTGGGGATTGAACCCAGGGGCATTCTACCTCTGAACTACACCCCCATCCCTATTTTTTTATTCTTTATTTTTATTTTGAAACAGGGTCTCACAAAGTTGTAGAGGGCCTCACTAAGTAGCTGAGGCTGGCTGTGAACCCACTATCCTCCAGTCTCAGCCTCCCAGGTACTGGGATTACAAGTGTGCACCACCACGCACTACTCTCTTAACATATTTTAAAGTGTACAATATTGTGTTGCTTGTATGCTGTGAAGCAGATCTGTAGAATTTATTAATCTTGCATAACAAAAGCCTTAAATCTATTAAAAAAAATTTCCCATTTCTGCCATCCCCCAGCTTCTGGCAACCTGGATTCTATTCTCGGCTTCTATGAATTTGATTGTTCGAGGCACATCTCATAGGTGGAAAAATGAAGAGAATTTATTTCTTTTAATTTACTTTGTCTATCCTATCCTCTGCTCTAGTAAACTGACTTCTCATGAGGAAAACAGCAAAATAGTTCCCATTGGTGAGTATATTTACATGCCAACAAGTATAGTTCAAGTATTTTTTATGTTAATAGTATTGCTAGAATTGTAACTTTTACTTTTGGTAGAATGTATAAAAGTGTCACAAACTTCTATATGACTTGAAAAGGATGTGTAGTTCAAATGAACAATCCCACAATAACCTGACAGGGATTAGGAGACCAGAGCTTTTGACTGGAAATCTTTTTATGGGCTTTAAGTGGGTAAAAATGGGAATTTAGCAATGTTTTTATGCTACTATTAGAAAATATTGCTGATTGATACGTCACGTTGTTTTTTAAGCCAACAAACTAACTGTTGGGTATCCATGATGAGTAAATATAACTTGGGTCACTATTTGCATGAGAAGTTTAGGTATGTGAAATTTGTTGACATTCTTACAGTAGAAGGACTGCCTCTTACCTCCTTTCTGAATCCAATGCTTATAATAAAACCATCAATTTTCTTGGCACTATTGATACTGATGCATTGTTTAGATAGGAGCATGTGAGTATCAAATCTCCGAAATAGCATTGGCTAGGGAGGTGAGATCACATTTCAGATACCACCTTTGCCATAAATTGCTCAAATTGGGTAGTTCACTTCCCGGAGCTGTAGTGATCTCATCTGTGAAATGAGGCTACTGCCCTGTATGTACCTTTCAAAGTCCATGACCTAAATTTTTTACTCCTAAAAGAAGTGGCTCTGATTCCTGGTATTGGAATGTTTAAGGAGATTCATTTGGGTTTATTTATTGTCGTTTTCCTCCCTTTCCAGTGAATAGTACTTTTGTATGTTAGTAATTCAATTCAGCACCATTCACCACTTAAGGTTTTAGTGAATAAAGGCTTTTAGATGAATAAAATGATGAAGATAGGAGGTTGATGAAGATACTGGTTTGATCCAAAGATGCCATTTCTTTCCCCCAGGAGACACAGACTTATATGGAAAATAATACTTTTATTTCTGCTGCATCCTTGTTGGATGTTGAAATTTATCGTGAATTATAGTTGCTTCTATGTTTTTTTAATTTATGAGAATTATTTGGTTTCAAGTGGTGGCATGTGGAAGAGATATTGAATACCATTAAATATATTATGAAGCCACTAGGTAATACTGTGACAAAAATCTTAAAAATACATCATGCCTTTACCTGAGGTCTGTTTTCTTACCCAATTTCTCTCTAGGTTCCATAGATGAGAAAAAACATGGAGTGATGGAGGGGGTTAGAGGAGGGAGGAGGGGGATAAAGACATAATGAAGGTAACAGTTTAAACAATTCTATGTGCATATATGAAATTAGCTATACCAATCTCAATGACATGTACAGGAATGGGGAGGGGTGCGGAGGGAAACACACCAAGTCCAAGTGTTGTGTGCATATATATTCCTATCACTGTACACCTCATTATGATTTATAATTACAATGCACCAATAAAAGTATTTAAAAAACACATCATGCTTCATAGTCCCATCCTCCAGTACTTCAAGAGTCAGGATCTCTTTTTAATAGACAAGATAACTACCAAATTTCTTTCACTGGAAGTTTTAACGCTTAGCTGCCTAATACAGATAAAGTCTATATCTATTGCTTTTTATATCTCTGACAAATTTGGTGGAGCTTAATGACAGATCTATTTCAAAAGTTGTTGCTTAAGCCGGGCATGGTGGCACACGCTTGTATTCTTAGTACTTGGGAGGCTGAGACGGGAGGATCACAGGCTCTAGGACAGCCTCAGCAATTCAGTGAGGCTCTCAGCAACCTAGTAAGACCCTGTTTCCAAATAAGAAATAAAATCAGTCTGGGGGTGTAACTCATAGGTAGAATGCCTCTGGGTTCAATTCCCACTACCACACAAACACACACACACTCAAAGTTGTTGCTTAGAGAGCACACGTCTTCCTCTAGGGCTAGGAAAAATGTATTTGTGTACCTCTATTAATTTCATAGGGTTGTTATAACAAATTATCACAACCTGATGGCTTGAAACAGCAGAAGTTTATTTTCTCAAAGTTCTAGAGGCTGCATATCATAAAGCAACGTGTCATCAGGGCCGTACTCCCTCCGAGGCTGTGTGGGGAGAATTCTTGTCTCTTCTAGCATCTAGTGGCTTCAGGAGTTTCCTCTGGCTACATCACTCCAATCTCTGTCTCCATCTTCACATGGCCGTCTCCGCTGTGTGTTGTCTCTTCTTCTGTCCATGTCAAATCTCTCTATGCTTTTTGTTTTCATAATGACTTTTAAAGACTTGTCATTAAATTTAGGTTCAGATAATCCAAGATGATCTCATCTTGAGATTCTTAATTATATCTGCAAATACTTTTTCCCCTCACATAAGGTCACAGGTTCCAGGAGTTTGGATAATGTGGCACATATTTTTAAAGACTGCTTCTCAACCCACCATAGTTGTGTTTCAAAAATCTTTCTTCAGTCTATTACTCGGTATGCTAGCTATGTGTTCTTAAAGGGAGAGATTTTCCTAGAGAGGTCATATTATAATCATCTTTCTATTTGTAAAGTCTAGCTCATTTCATTTTCGTGTGGTACTGGGGATTGAACCCAAGGACATTGTACCTCTGAGCCATACCCCCAGCCTTTTTTTTATTATTTTTGTTTTGAAACAAGGTCTTGCTAGGTTGCTGAGAGTCTTACTATGTTGCTGAGGCTGCTCTCGAACCTGTGATCCTCCTGTCTCAGCCTCCTAAGTAATGGGATTACAGGCATATGCCACCATACTGGGCTTGTCCCACACAATTTCTAATATATATATGTCTAATATATATATGTCAACTCATAACATGTATGCTCAATGAATTAATTTCTTATACTATCCAGAGCCTGAAAACTGTATCTTGATTGCTCTAAATATTCTTTTGGCATCATCTGGGTTAAATATCTCTCGTCTTCACTGAAAAGAGGAATTGTTAAGGATTAAGATAGGATGATGGAAAATTCAGCATAAAACAAGTTCATGTTTTTATTTCTTGTTAGAATTTGAGAAATGTGTCCTATAATCCTAGATCTACCTTTAACTGAGGGCTTATGCATTATGACTTTAATTAATTCTTATTTATAAAATAAAACTGGATTTAGGAGGACAACTGACTTTCAAATATGTGGAGTCAGATCCCAGTTGTGAATCCACCCAGCCTAGCAGAAGTCTGTGGAAGACTATGGCTGCTGAGGAGCAGAGAATCACCACTATTAATAAAACAAGTTTAAGTGTTTAACTTTTAGTCCCTGAGTAACTTTGTTAAAGAACTCAACAGTATTATTAAGAGATTCTTATTATGCACCTTACTATGAGATAATTGTGGTGCCAGAAATACAAATTATATTCAACAATGTGATTTTACAATCTTCAATAATAAACATCTAGGCAGCATTTCATTATTGTATGTGTATTTATGACCATCTAAAACCAGAATATTGTGAAGCATAATCTACACTTCATTTTTTAAGAATATGAAAATGTTTAATGATTATAATATCCATAGACATTTCCCTGCTTCTAAATCTGTTGAAAACTAGAGCCAATGGGCAAAAGACATATAGCTACAAACAGCAGGAGCAAATGTTATGGGTTAACCTGCAAATAGCTGTGTAGTCATGTAGAGAGGAAAGTATAATCCCGTTTAGAGTGTTGGAAATTGAGTTTTCTCTTTAAAGAACAAAGCAATTTGATTTTCAAAAATATTTCAGTTTTATTATGTAAGAAAAAGCCCTGTGTTTTAACAGGCTCATTGAATCTTATTCCTTCATTTTAATGGTACTCACTTTTCCATTTGTGGGTGAAATTTATTAGTTACCAATTACATAATGAATGAGGCAAAATCTCCAACATCTGTTTTGATAAATCTTCGAATTCCTCATCATTAGCAGTAGAATATATGTTTTCCCTAATAAAGCCACACTTTATCATTTAGATTGTTATTCTTCCCTTTTTCCTTATGTGCATGAATTATTGCCTTAAACTCTGAAATAAAACTGATAAATCCATAAATACAGGCTATGGTAATGTTGGTTCCATGAGTAGATTTCTCAGCTCAGTATGTCTCATGAACCAGCAGCGTCAGCATTATCTGGGAACTTGTGAAACATGCATAGCACCATCCCAGATGTGTGTGTGTGTGTGTGTGTGTGTGTGTGTGTGTGTCTGTCACTGGGGATTGAACCCAGGGGGATTCTACCTCTGAGCTACACCCCCAGCCCTATTTTATTTTATTTTTTGTTTGTTTGTTTGTTTGTTTGTTTGTTTGTTTGTTTTGAAAGAGTTTTACTACTTTGCTGAGCCTGGCCTCAAACCTGTGATAATTGTGTGTCAGCCTCCCTAGTACTGGAATTGCAGGCATATGCCACCATGCTGGGCTACAATCTCAGATTTATTGAATTAGACACTGTAGGTGATGTCCAACAATCTATGTTTTAACAAGCTCTTCTGGACAACCCTAATGCATGCTTCAATTTGAGATTCATTGGTTTATGGCATTTCCGAATATTCAATTACTGACTTCTCCCATTCCCTAGAGAATATATTTGTTTGAGGGTGGAAGTATGCATGCTGAATGTGGAGAAAAGCATAGAATCTTTTGCCTGATGTTTTGAATGAGTCATTTGATACATACATGTGGACTGGATTATTTATATACATTGGTCCATACTGCCCCTTAACCCAACTTTCAATTTACAGATAAGAAATCCTACTTCCCTTAAATTTGTGGCATGGTTGGCCCACTGGTAAACTTTTTTCCCTTTTGATTCACTTCCAACTATACCTTACCATACCTTGAAAAAAAATTTACTTTCATAAGAGGAACTGGGGGATAGGAAGTATACTAGATTCTTCTATACACTTTTGATTTCAGTGATGCCCCGCAAGTTCTCCAATTAACTATCATTATGGCTTCACTGCAGTATAACTAAGAAAGCATAAAGTTACCTATTTAAAATGTACAATTCTGCCGGGCGTGGTGGCGCATGCTTGTAATTCCAGTACTTGGGAGGCAGAGACCAGAGGATCCGGGTTCGTGGCCAGCCTCAGCTACTTAGTGAGGCCTCTGCAACTTCATGAGACCCGTTTTCAAAATAAAGGATAAAAAATAGGGCTGTGGGTGTAGCTCGGAGGTAGAACGCCCCTGGGCTCCATTCCTGGTACCAAATAAATAAATAAATAAATAAAATGTACAAGTCTGTAAATTAATAAATTATGCAAGCATGATCCAAATTCAATTTTAACATATTTCCATTGTACCAAAAGATCCCTCATGTATATGGGTTCCAATTTCTCCACATTCTCTTCCATCTATCTGACGGTCTATCATTTGAGTATAGCTAGCTCTCCTATGGGGATAAATTGTTATATCATAGTTTGTATTTTTCTAATGACATAATGACATTGAATATCATTTAATATGCTTTTTGGCCATTTTATATCCAAGTATCTAGTCCATTTTAAAAATGGTTTGTCAGTCATCTTATGTAGTTCTATGAGTTCTCTAAGTAGATACCCATTATCAGATATAATTTTTATAGATATTTTCTCTTGTTGTTTCTTCTACTGTTGTTTGGGTTCTTTCATTTTTCTTCATTGTTCTAATGTTGTCTTTTGAAGCAAAAAAGGTTTTAGATTTTATCAAGTATAATTTATCATGACTATTCTCTTATAGATTTGGATGTATCCAAAAACTGTTAACTTAATCCAAAATTATGAAGATTTTGTCATATACTTTTCTAGATATTTTATAGTTTAGGCTCTTTATTTTTCTATATGGTGTGAGGCAGCAGTATACTTATTTTCTATGTATCTTTTGTCTTTTTGTTCTTCTATTCCTGTTTTGTTACCTCTTTGGAGTTAAATAGGTGTTTTTGGTGTACCATTTAATTCCTTTGATATTAAATTTGTTCTGATTTGTTTTGTTTTTAATACTTTTCAGTTGTATTCTTTTCAAAATTTAATTTAAATCGGCATAATTACATATATTTATCATGTACAACATGCTTTGAAATGTGTAGGTATTGTGGAATGGCTAAATTGAGCCTATTCCCATATATAGGATTTCATATGCTTATCAGTTTCGTGGTGAGAACCCTTAAAATCTACTCTTAGAAATTTTCAAGAATAAATTTTTATTAACTGGCTACCATGTTGTACAACAGATCTCTTGACTTTATTCCAACTTAAAATTTTGTATCCATTTGACCAACCTCTACCCAATCCCACCATTCTATTCACAACTTCTGAGTTCAACAGTTTTAGATTCTACTTATGTGTGAGAGCATGCATTTTCTTTCTTTGCCTAGAATTTCTTTCCTTTTAAAAGTTAAGTAGCTAGCCAGGCGTGGTGGCACACGCTTGTAATCCCAGTACTTTGGGAGGCAGAGACCGGAGGATCGGGGTTCGTGGCCAACCTCAGCTCTCTCGCTCTCTCTCTCCCTGTCTCTCTCTCTCTCTCTCTCTCCTGAGGCCCTCTGCAACTTTGTGAGACCCGGTTTCAAAATAAAGTATAAAAAATAGGGTCGGGGGCGTAGCATGGAGGTAGAACGCCCCTGCGTTCAACCCCCAGTACTGCAAAAAAAAAAAATAATAAAAGTTAAGTAGTATTCTATTGTGTACACACACCAAATTTTCTTTATCCATTCATCTGTTAATCAACACTAACATTATTTAACATATGATTACCTTTACAGGCAGCAGCCATCCCCATTACTAAAATGCCTGATACATATCCATTCTTCAAATCCTGTATCAGCTAACACTTCCTGTGAAGACTCCCCTCCTACTACTCCCCAAGTATAAACCCCCTATACCTCTGCATTTATCAGTAATTATAATTATTATAGGAAATATAACTGTAGGTTCACTTTTTTTCTATGATGTTACGAATTACCCAAGAGCACATTATCATCTTAAGATCATGAAATATCTCCATCATCTAGCAAAGTCCTTAATAAAACGGAGGGAATCAGCAAATGTTGGTAGAATTTAGTGCAATTAAATAAATCATTGTTTGAAGTTAACTGATTTCACTGAATTATGGATATGATATAATCAAGTCAGATGCTTGTTCTTATTGGCCATAAGAGCTAAATAGATTTTAGAAAACTCAACCAAAAGGCTGTAACTAACTGATACAGTGAATTTCAAACAGATGTTTGGCAGTAATACCAAGTCCTCTCCTATTTTGATTCCTTTAATAATTAGATGGTGAACTTTGACATGGATTTGGTTTGATAGCCACATAATCATCATTTACTATGTTCTTTTTTAGGAATGACCAGAAATCAATGAATGCGATGCTTCGGCTAGTTTGCATGGGCAGTTTTATCTGAATGGAATAAGTCATTTTGTCAGAGGACTTAACATTGCTAACATTTCTAAGTCCTGATTATTTTTTAGGAAGTTGAATGTTTAGTTTGCTAAAATACGGTATACTTTGTTTTAGCATAGCCACCATCTGACACAGAAAGATTTTGCCTCATGTGGTCTGTTTTGTAGAAATCAGGTATCATTTTATGCCTATCATTAAAATGATTTTTCTACTGTCTTTCACATGATTATAAATGCTTTGATCTGATTGTTTGGTTATAGGAATAGTAAGCAATTTAGTAAAAATGTTCTAAGTAATAAGTAAAAGTTCTAAGTAATAAGTTCTAAGCAATAAGTTCTAAGTAATAAGTTTAGTAATATGTTCTAACTTTTTAGTAAAAAAGTTCTATATAAAAAAATGTAGGGTGAGGATTCTCAACTTTGGCTATACACAATCACCTCAGCTCAGACTTTACCCCAAAACAACTGAGCCAGAGTCCCTGAGGTTAGATCAGAAAACAATTTCCCGTACTGAGAATAAATATGAACACACTCCACTGTCATATCAGTAGTCTGATTCTGTTCTGTTAATGTTCTATAAATTTCAAAGCGCTACTGTCAACACCAGATACCACGTTTAATAAATTTCTACTTTTAAGAAATACTTTAAAAACTATAGTTTACGATAGAACTATTGATATATCTTTAAAAATCTTCTGAGTGGTTAGGTTCCTGCTAGTACTTGCTACTTAGGTGTTCCTAACCTGAAAATGTGTCCAAATAGGATAATGAATGGAATGGATGAACTTCTTTTTTTGGTATTGAGGACTGAACTCTGCCTCTGAGATGCAACCCCAACCCTATTTCTATTTTTATTTTTCATTTTGAAACAGGATCTCACTAAGTTGCGGAGGACCTCGCTAAGTTGCTGGGGCTGACTACGAACCTGTGATCCTTCTATCTCAGCCTCCAAAGTACTAGGATTACAGGCCTGCACCACCATGCCCGGCTCCTGGATAGACCTTTTGATGATGTGAAAAGAGAGTCAAATAGCCGGGCGTGGTGGCGCACGTTGTGGCGCACGCTTGTAATCCCAGTACTTTGGGAGGCAGAGACTGGAGGATCCGGGTTTGCGGCCAGCCTCAGCTCTCTCGCTCTCTCTCTCTCTCTCTTTCTCTCTCCTTAGTGAGGCCCTCCGCAACTTCGTGAGACCCGGTTTCAAAATAAAGTATAAAAAAATAGGGCCGGGGGCGTAGCGCGGAGGTAGAACGCCCCTGCGTTCAATCCCCAGTACCGCAAAAAAAAAGAGACTCAAATATTCCATTTTATTATTGAATAATGTTAGCTTTATTATTATAATAGAATACAGTATGACATAAAATTAAGAGCTTTTGCTAAACTCTGTAAAGCAATACATGCATCTGCCATAAACAACCTTGACTCATATTAGGTTTTATTGCCACTTCACTGCACCAAGGTGCAATAAACATTCACTGTCATCTTTTAAAAAATTTTCCTGGGAGTAAACAGGAACTGTCCTCTATAAGAGTGTATCTTTATTTTCAAGGAAGACTTAACTAGTATTACATGGTTTAGCAAAGCATTGTAGAAAAGCTACATAGAATAATTTGTCTCTGATAACTGTGCAATCAATTTATACAATAGAATACTACCCACATGTACTAACAAACTAAGAAATGATAGGAATGCAATCATTGCATAGCAGAAAGCAGACTAATAGGAAAGATCCACATCTAGTGAGCAAATACAGACCAAAAGCTAACCATGAGGAAGGAGTCTAGAAGATAAAATGCTCTCAATAAACACATTAGGTTAATGTCAAATAATAACAAGATAAACAGCAACACAGAAGTTAGAGCCATAATTTATTTTATTTTCTATACATAATATCTACACATGATACCAGAGGATGAAAGGTCCTTGGTTCAGCCTTGAGTGGCCTAGCTCATGAAAGTTAGGCAGGACCAAAAACAATGAAGCACATTGAAAATGAAAACTAGTTTGTTTAGGAAAACACAGTGCATTTTCCTACATCATTGGATAGCAGCTTTTTGAGAAAAACATTGCTCAAAACTCAGGTATGGATCCCAACTGTCTTATTTGGCAATTATGTTAAAAGCTTTATGTCGTGTTATTATTATAAATGTGTTTAGACCATGACCTGTGGATTCTGAACACTAAATTTATATATCTGTGAAACTCTATCAGACAAAGGAGACTTCAAAAATACCTTCTGCATAAATATTTTTCTCTAAAACATCTGGGCAGTAATGAAACAGACTAGAATTTTTATAGGGAGTATTAATGGACCTCTTTTATTTAAAGCCCTTACAGAGTGTACCTACAAATATATTGCTACAGTATAAATGAAATGTAATAATATTACTCAATAAAAGCTATTTCCTGTACATTCTTTCATGTATTTTATATTGAATGCTACATATGGTACAGCAGTTATTGAAATAGTTGGTATCGGCAAATATAGCAATAATATACAGTTGGTTTTCTAATTCCAACTAATGCTTCTCATTTTCCCTCTATATCACAGCAGTCTAAAATAGGAAAATGTGGTGCGGCAGGACTTGAGCAGATAGCAACTGATCTACCACTGAACACCAGACAACGCCTTGAGACTATGAGCTCTCTCTACAGAGGTGGGCTTCACACCCATATGCTCTAAGCTCCGTCTGCTTCCTACAGCTGCTCTGTTCTTAAATGCAGGCTCTAAATGTCTTTCCATAGCATTTAACAACATTCTAACCCTAAAAGTGGTGATTCCTACACAATATTTTAAGAACAAAACTTTGTTAAAAAAAAAGTAAAAAATGTACAATCCCATGCTGAATATTTACATATATAATTTATATATTCTATTTTTGTTTGCTAGTCATAAATTTCAATCTAAAGCTTTTAATGTTGTTATATAAAAGAATACATTCAACAATTCTAGAGCTTGCAAAATATTTTTGCCCCTCTAAAACATCTTCATAATAAGAATTGAGTGATTACTGGATGAATGGAATGTACTACCTGGAAATAAGGCGGAAAGGAAAATTTTTAAAAAACTAATTGATTAGTTAATTTTTCGTTTCCATTGAGTGAACATCTCTGTGAAGATGATTTTTTCAGCATCTAGTGGTAAAAGCTCAGATGGTAGCTAAGTAGCCTATTTAAAGCGTTTCTATCCATTGGATTAAATGTACTCTATAATGAGCGACTGCACCTTTGCCTATGAAATTTCCATGAATTTTGAAACAGCATTTAACAACAAAATAATGCATTAGGGATAGTCAAAAAAAGAGAAAGAATGGGGATTCCTTTAAGCTTTGGAAACGAAATGTTAAAGCTATACATCAGTTTAAAAAACAGAACATAAACATAAGCACACCATAGTTTGTGCAATAAAGACATAGATCTTTTAAATTTCTCCTCATTAGACATTTATAATTTATTCTTTTAAACACCTTCACACAAAAATATTTTTGACATATACAGTATCTTTTCTTTAGAATATTTGGAAATATATATCTACAAATGACGTAGGGGTTAAGAGTTCAGCTCTAGTTTTTCTCCTACTTTTTCTGATAGCTTTGGGCCGTCTTTTCCCTCCTCTCCTCTCACGTCTGTCTCCTTCTCTCATGATTTTGCTCTCGTTTCCTCTCTCAGAATCCTGTCTCACAGCTGCATTCTCTGCTCTGCTCTGGCTTGCCAGACAGGGGTCTCTTGATCTTATATGATTTATGGAAATAAGGAAACCTTCAAATTCTTTAAGACAGAGGCAATTAAGCAGAAGGGAATCGCTGCGTCGAGAACAGAAAGCGATTCCCAGTGCGGAGGACTGAACAACAGAATGCGACTAAAAGAACCTATTGATGGGGTGTGGGGGCTTTTAGCTGAGGCTCTCTGTTTAAATATGTCGCCCAGTAGACTAAGTTGAAGATCCCAAATAGCAGCGGGAAGGCTATTCTTGACAGTCGGTCAATTTTGCTGACACTGTTAAAGGTTTTCTTGGGCTCCGGTGGTTTAGTTTCCGGCTTGACTTCTTTTGGTTCTATGGTTGCGCTTTTAGCGATGGTGGCTAAGCCGGGGTCACCCCTGGCCATATTCGGGGTGTAGCTGGTGGCTGTTGGAGCGTAAGTGTTGTTTTTCTTAATGAGAGGATCCTTCACTTTCTTTGGCTGTAGAAAGAAAGGGTAAAGAAATTTGTTTAGTAAACGGCGAGAAGCGCAGTATCAGTTGCTGAGCACAGGGGCCTTTGCTTTGGGACCCAAGTCTGTGCTTTATTCAAAAATCTAAGAAATGTGCTTTATGACTGTCTTATTGGGATGAACTAAAATGTAGATGATTGCCGGTTGTGGTGGCACACGCTTGTAATCCCAGTACTTGGGAGGCTGAGACAGGAGGATCGCAGGTTCGCAGCCAGCCTCAGCAACTTGTGAGGCTCTCCGCAACTCAATGAGACCCTATTTCAAAATAAAGAATAAAATAGGGCTGGGGATGTAGCTCGGAGGTAGAATGCATCTGGTTTCCATACCCAGTTCCACAAAAAAAATAATAACAATAAAATAAAATGTAGATGATATTTTATGCCCTTTGTCATTGAGAGGTGGAGTCTATCTCCTCATTCATTGAATATGGAATGTTCTGGTGACTTGGCAGAGTGATGCTGTACAAGCTGAGGGTCCTAAACTCAAGACGCTTCTCAGTCTCAGCCTTGACCTTCTGGAAATACACCACTGCCAAGTGAAGAAGCCCAGACTAGACTACCAAATGACCAGAGGCCATGTGCGGTGAGAGGCCCATCTGACAGGTCACCAGGCCTCAGACAGCGAGAGGGGCCACCATCATGGATCTTCTAGCCTTGGTGGAACTTCCAGTTATCAGTCATCATGTGAGTGAACACATTTCAGGGGAAAGAAATACCTCCAGGTCGCTCCCAGCCCCAAATTCAGAATCATGAGCTGTCGTTTGAAGCTACTAAGTTCTAGGGTGATTTGTGTTGCAGCATTATATTCCTGGACCCATTATTTGCTGCTTCTGTTAATGTTTCAAGGGGGCAAATAATAGAGTAAGGATGGGCTGGAGATGCAGCTCAGTTTTAGAGTGCTTGCCTAGCATGCACAAGGCCCTGGGTTCGCATCCCCAGCAATACAAATAAGAAAATGAATAAATAAATAAATAAATAAATAAATAAATAATAAAGTAAAGCAGGATTAGTTAGGATATCCTGTTCAATTTTAGCTGCTTGGCAAAATGATCTGTGCAATGATTAACATCTGTAGCGCTGCTCAGGTTTCTTTGTGTGTGTGTGTATGGGGGGTACTAGGGATTGAATCCAAGGGCATTCTACCTCCAAACTACATCCCCAGCCTGATTTTATTTTTTATTTTGAAACACGGTCTCCTTAGGTTGCTAAGAGTCTCACTACTTGCTGAGGCTGACCTCAAACCTGAAATTCTCCTGTCTCAGCCTCCCAGGTACTGGGATTACAGACATGTTCCATGATATTTCTAAAAAAATGACCATAGTTTAGATCTATGTGGTCCAACACAGTTGCCACTAAACGTGCTAATATTGAACATTTGAAATGTAGCTAGTCTGTTTTGAAATGCACTGTAAGTGCAAAATATACAAAGGATTTTGAAGACTTGGTATGAAAAATACAGTGTAATATACCTCCTTATGTTTTGTATGGGTTACATGCTATGAAGTTAGTATGTTTTTATTTATTGGAATAAAGCATGGTATTTATTATGTCCCAACAGAGGCCCCACATATAGGATACATATAAAAATTAAATTGAACAACAAATATACTACAGATTATAACTTGGTTGCTCAATTTAAGTTTTTATAGGTATCTATATGAGAAATTGAGACATAATGGGTTTAGCTTAACATCATATGTTTATTTATACTTTTTAAATGAGGCTACTAAAAATTTTTAATTATATACATGGTTCATGTTAGTGACTTGCATTATATTTCTGTAGGATGAGACAGTCCTAGGAGAGTGGTTCCCATTCTTCTGTGCACATTGAATCACACAAACATCTATTTTGGAAAGAGAAATCATGTCTGTCCTTGACTTCACTGAGAATTGGGGATGGTTCATTTTGCAAGCTCAATTAATGTATTATGGTAAAAATATTAGAACCAATGTGGCCAGGCTTGGAAAACAATCAAAACACTATGATTTTTTTTTTTTTTTTTGCAGTACTGGGGATTGAACCCAGGGGCATTCTACCTCTAAGCTATACCCCCAGCCCTATTTTTTTATTCTTTATTTTGCAACTGGGTCTCACTAAGTTGCCGAGGGCCTCACTATCTAGCTGAGGCTGACCACGAACCCAGATCCTCCGGTCTCAGCCTCCCAAGCACTGGGATTACAAACATGTGCCACCACGCCTGGCTAAGACTATGATTTTTAAGTTGAAAAAATTATAATGGACTTGGTAAACAGTAGCTTTGGGTAAATTCATTTGTTTCTCATGTCAGACTCATTAAAACTGTTCTCAAATCATTCAATAGAGACCATAGGAAAGCATATTTGAGTCGAAATTTTTACCTTCAAATCTCTCTGGCATCTACTTCACCTGCACATCTACTCACCCAAACGACCTCTCCTTTAAACAATAACAAAAGTATCATTGCTCTTCCTCATTTATAATAAGAAAAAAACAGAATCCTCATTCTGCCCCCATCTGCATGCTTCATCTACTTCCCTAGGCCCATTCCATCTGAAAGGTTTAAAGAAACATAATAGTGATATACTCTGGGAACTATTAAAACATTTACCTTTTCTGGAACCACGCTTTTGCCATCCCATGCATAACCTCTCTTGGTGAAGTAGTTTACTGTGGCGAACTCAATCAGAGCTGAGAACACAAAGGCATAGCACACTGCAATAAACCAATCCATAGCTGTTGCATAAGCCACCTTAGGGAGGGAGTTTCTGGCGCTGATGCTCAAAGTTGTCATGGTCAGCACAGTTGTTACTCCTGTAAGAAAAGAAATTCAGTAATTATGTGGGTACATACTACAAAATGTTATCCCTGGAGGTCAGCTTACTTGAGCAAAGGGAAACCAATAGTACCCTGCACAAAATGTGATTTTTCAGTTAACCCAGTTTGGTTTGGGATTCATGAGTCCTAATTTAACCCCAGTGTAGTTTGTGGATCATGGTGTAGCCATACTGAAGGGGACATCTTAAAGGGATAAACTACCCTATTATAGAGGAACTATTAAGATGTTGAACTCCTTTAAGTGGGCACCCTGTAGGATAGGAAACAACATTCTTCGTTGTCCCCAACTCTTGGAATAGAAATCATAGATCTTCACTGTCTCTGATCTACAAGAAATTTCTAGATCCTCAATTTTGTTTAATATTCAGTGTTCCAAATATAGAAACCAGAAAGCCAATGACTTCTTGATAATTGTTAGATAAGTCAACAATTTTAGGATGACAATTTATCACATTATTAATGCTTCTTCTCTTGTACTGTTTTGTCCTGATTCTAAAACTGACACTCATTTGAAGAAAAGCCTAGAACTGCATGAACTGACAGGGGCCTTAGTCTCCAAATATGTAAACTGCGTGCTTCGTACTACACTCTCTCTACTGGTGATGGTACACATCAGTAACATTCTTAGGAAAATTTCTGCCCAGTCATTAACAAGATCATTGTGAGGATTAAGAATAATAATATGCAAAAGTATTTTAAATATTATAAATTACTTATTGCTGAGTAAGGTATTGCCGCCATCATATGTGTCTAAAACTCAAATCTGCAGTTTCAGATACTTAGTGAGGCCTCCGCAACTTAGACCCTGTTTCAAAATAAAGAATAAAAAAAAGGGCTGGGGATGTAGCTCAGAGGTAGAATGCCCCTGGGTTCAATCCCAAGCACACAAAAAATAAATAAATAAAATTCATATCTGTGATTCTTCCTTTTGATTAAATTTAGAAAATTGGCAGGGTCACAGAACCTGTAGGATGCTAAGTTGTGTAAGCAGCTTTAAACTAACCAGTACTTTTTGTTTTTCCATGAATTTCAAGGTACATGCCCTTCGTAACTATATTAGGAAGTGATAGGATTAAGGAGAAACATTGGGATTTTAAAATAATGTGATTTTGAACACATGGTTAGAGTTGTAAGAAGTAGATTCACTTTGAGCTCTGAAAGGTTCACAGAAAATGCTGGGGCAATATCCATATTATATAACCGACAAATAGTTTGAGGAATATTGGCTGAAAAACACCCCCAAATTTACATATTGATATTAAGTAGAGCAAATAACAAGGTAATTAAAAGTCCGTATTTGGGGAACAGAGCAACCCAGTTTCAAATCCCAGTTCTATAATTGCTGAATGACCTTGGGGAAATTGCCTTACAATCTTGGCCTTTTGGTTTTTCTTGTTTAATTTTTTTTAATTTCCCTTTCTAATTGATTTTATTAAGTCCAACTCAGAGGAATATTGATATTAAATAAGATAATGCAATAAAGTGTTTAGTACTTAGCCTGATGGTTACTAAAGGCAAAACAAATGTCTATTATTTTTTAAATTTCAGTGTCCTTTTTGATAAGTCTCTACTAAAGTGAATTCTCTTTTTAAAAAATATATTAGTTTATGTAGGTACCTGTCAGAAGTAATTTGACAACAAATTTGACAGGTATTCTTACACTAAATGTATTCATATATTAAGAGCCGTTAATATAGCACAAAGAGAGGCATGTGTATGTGTGTATTTCTGCTCTTGCAATTCCTTGCCATAGGAAAAAAAGAACAAAAATGTTTCGCATAGATTTTAAGTTCTAAGAATTAAGCCTGATTATTTATATATTTTATTTTTCTTATCTTATTCTTGATGATGATGATGATGATGATGATGGGGTCATGCTATATTGCCCAGGTTGGTCTCAAATTCCTGAACTCAAGGGATCCTCCTGCCTCAGCCTGGCGAGTGCTGAACTACAGGCAGGTGCCCTTGCACCCCGTATCATTTAGAGTTTAGATAACACTGCTTCACTTTCCTTGTACTCTCACTTGACAGGAAACTGAAGCTCAGAAAGATGAAGTAAATTGGTCAATGTCATATAGCTGATAGATGGTGAGATAGAACCTAACACTTGGATCTTTACCAGCAATTTACATAAAAACATAATCCCCAAATAAGAGAGAGCCTGGGAATATAAATATATGTTCTTTTAAGGCATAAAATAGACTTCAACTTTGTTGCTCCTAGATGCCTATTAATAAACTGTTGTGAAATACCACTTTGTTTGGTTGGTTTTTTTTTCCCCTTTGGTATTTCCTCTCAGGCATCTACAGAGCTCAGAGGAATATGCTGAGTTCAGACTAGAAAGAATAGAAACATGTGTACTAAATAAACATTAAAAGGCTAAAGGTCTCCAAAAATTGTATTTGTGATTTTACTGAACTTAAACATTAGAAAACTATAACTTGATACATAGAAATACTTGCTGCAGCTGAATTTACAGATAGAGTTATGTTCCCTAAAAGGGCACGAGTCAATTGAGATATAAGATCATTGGAAATGTTAAAAGCAATGTTTTTGACTTCTAAAACATTCTGAAATGCTTTGGAGAATTTCCAAATAGATGGGGTAAGATTTGGTTGCATGAGAGGGGGAAAGGTCATCATTAAAAAAAAAAGAAAAGCCGGGCGTGGTGGCGCATGCTTGTAATCCCAGTACTTTGGGAGGCGGAGACCGGAGGATCCCAGTTCGCGGCCAGCCTCAGCTCTCTCGCTTTCTCTCTCCCTGTCTCTCTCTCTCTCTCCTTAGTGAGGCCCTCCGCAACTTCATGAGACCCGGCTTCAAAATAAAGTATAAAAAAATAGGGCCGGGGGTGTAGCGCAGAGGTAGAAGGCCCCTGCGTTCAATCCCCGGTACCGCAAAAAAAAAAAAAAAAAAAGAAAATATTTTTCATTGTAGCACTGGCCTCATTCTTCAAAAATAAAATAGAGCTAAACACATTAAAATAAGTTTGGTGTTCTGATTTGGTTTTCGTTTCCTGATGAGTAAAGGGCTGGAATTGTAGACACACACAGAGGCAGAAGTCCTCTCAAGAGGTCAGTCTTTAGTGGCTCTAATGCTTGTTAATATTGACAAATGGTTATAAAGAAAAATGAGACTGAAATGAACTGCTCTTTCGTTCTGCAGCTGGAAACCATTTTGCGTTTTAATTTAGCTGTGGGCTTAGGCTGTTGCCAGAGCACAGATTTGGTGGTTTCCAACCTGAAAGTGTTTGCCAAGTTGGGAAGAAAAGACACATTTCTGGGCACAAGTGGCAGAGTCTTGCTTTTTTTTCTTCCTGAGATAGCTGTTTTTTCATACTTTGCACATATGGAAGAATGACACCATAGTAATCTCTGCAAATGAATAATCCTCAGTTTAGACTGTAAACCTCTTAAGTCTTTTTATTTTGTAACATGAAGTCTTAAACACAGCAGGTGCCAAGCTGGCATTTGTGGAATGAACCTTGATAATCGTGTCTTTCACCTGTTAAGTATGTGGTTGCTATTTGCAAATGAAACGCACTGACCACAGCAACTGCATTCCAGGTCCTGTTGCTGCAGCAGGATTGCCCAGAGGTGATGTGCAGCTCCTCAGTAAGAGCAGAGTCTAGACTAAAGGCCTGGGCTTCCTCCCCACGCCCTCACCTCATCGCTTCTGACCTTGGAGAGGGGACTTAATCTCCTGTTCCAATGATTTCATATTCACAGAATAGTTTTAAAGGTAGTGTAGAGAATGTTTTTAGGGTTAAATATGATAATATAGGCCAATTGCATTAAACACTGCCTGGTACAAAAGTGTTCAATGAATATTATCTATGATTTTTAGGATTACTCGAATTTTAAACTCCAGAATATAAACTTCATAGCAGGAGTGAGCGCGTTTTGTTCCTAGGACATAGTAGTAGCTCATGGTGTGTTTCAAATACAAATTCATTGAATTAATGCAGCTATAAATTTATTGTGGTGGAATCTTTTGATCTTTTGTTTTCATCAGCCTGAAAAGTGTAAATGAAATAGTGTACTGGGATAGAGTCAGGGAATACCCCTTTCTATGAAACGCAAACTCTAATATATTATGAGGTCTTCTTCCCCCTTACAAGAAGGTATTTTACCCTTTAAATAATTCTTCATTAAATTACCCTAACTTGAAATACTTAGGTAATTTTAAAAGATTTTAATAGAAAAAGTATACTTCTAAGTTTTTAGGAGTACCCATTAGTAGGTAAGGGGAGATATCCCTGTATTGATATAATCATTAATGAGCTTTCCCTACTTATGACAATCCTTCTTTTATATATGTGAGAAAGTAACTCTGTTGATATTTTCTAAGATTTTCAAAAACTATGCTGCTATATGTTATGTACCCTAAATATATGATTTACATATTAAGTTTTCTGTGTTTTTAATCTGGCACGATGCTTTTCGTGACTGTGTCATTGCTCTTTTTAATCCCAAAATATCAAATCAAGTGTCCAGTAATTCCATCCATCCATTCACATGTACTAAAAAAGCTTGCTATTTAAAGATGTTATAGTTTTACACCACACTATAATGGAAATGGCAACTTCTTGAACCTTTCGATTGTGTCGCCATTTTTTCTCATTCTCTTTGCGATGTCACAGATGTGCTCCAACTTGCCCTCTAGACCTTTACGTGCCTGTCTCGACTGACACTTACCAAAGACAGTTCTTGCTGGTACAGACTCTCTGTTGAGCCAGAAGGAGACTTGTGAGAGAATGACTGTCATTATGCATGGCAGGTATGTTTGAATAACAAAATAGCCAATCTTTCTCTTCAAGTGGAAGTGAGTAGTCATAACAACATATTCTCCTAGAGGGTGAAACAGACAGAAAGGTTGAACAATTTGACCTTGAAAAGGAGTTATTTCTGAGGATTCCTATTAGCAGCAAAGTCCAGGAGGTAAGGCACATCCTTTTTCCATGTGGCATTCAGTCCCTGAAGAGAAAAGCTTTTATCAGAGAGAAGAAAAACGAAACATTTTTAACACACACCAAAATGGCTCTGAGGATGAAATGGAGGTGCCAGAGCCCTTGTGGATATTCTTACCCCTAATGCTGCTACATCATATATTTAAGGGACAAATCTGAGCATATATTTACATGTTGGTTTAAATGATCATAAAGGCAATGTGCTAGATTCGGCGACCTACATCACAGACTAGACCTCCAGTGTGACCCCTGCAAAACAGATTCGGGATGTCTTAAAGTGTTTGGTGTGCAAGATAGGACAGCTAAGTTCTAGCTCCAACACCTGCTTGGGCCTTGAATGAATAATTTAGCTTGGCCTGATCTTCCAAATGAGGAGTGGGCTAGAATCTATTGTTTCTCAAAATTTATTTCCTGGAATCATGTGGGAAGCTTTTGAAAGATGCATTTCTTCAAATCCCACTGGATTTACAAACATTCTTTGAATTCTCAAGGAAGCCCATATTTATAATCAGAGGACCGGTTCTTTCTTTTCTTTCTTCTTCTTCTTCTTCTTCTTCTTCTTCTTCTTCTTCTTCTTCTTCTTCTTCTTCTTCTTCTTCTTCTTCTTCTCTCTCTCTCTCTCTCTCTCTCTCTCTCTCTCTCTCCTTTCTTTCTATCCAGTGCTTGGGACCAACTTGCTAGGCAAGTGTTCTCCTGTCACCACTGAGCTCTATAATTAGCTCTTGTGCTTGCTCCAATTTCTAGCCTGGTTTGGGAAAGAGCGAGCTAGCTAGGCTCACTCCATGGTCATTCTATACTGCTTCATCTAGAGGTCCGAAGCAGCAGACACACAACCTAAATTACAGGAGGGTTTTATTTTTCCTCATACCACATATATATTTTCAATCACAAATCTTAGAATATTTTAGCCTGCTTCACTCAGAAGATATGCTTAGCTATCTGTGGGTGGGTAGGAGAGAAATAGATGTGTTCTGGATAAGAAAGCATTCCTGTATTTAAACATCCCCCCTCCCACTTTTCTTCTTACCCCTCCAAACTTCTCTCTGCTTGAGCTGTCATTTTTATCTCAGCCATGAGCATCTGCCTTCAGCCCCTGAAATGTGGCTGTAACTCAGGTCTCCACCATCTCCATCATCATTTTTCTCAGTCTTTAAGCTGGCCGCTCTCCTTCCACACAGCATTGACTCTCTCTACCTTCTTAATAGTACACTCTTGATTCCCTTTTTCTCTTTATCTCCCATTTTCAATTTCTTTTTCTAACTCTTGATTAATTCAATCAAGAATGTATTGGGTTGTTTGTATGTGTCAGGTGCTTCTTTTTCCCTTTCTTTACAGTAAAGGTAGGGGTTTCTAAAGCAAATGAGCTGCAGGACTGTCCTCAGCTCTCTTCCTTGCTTTTTCTTGGCTCTGACAACAAGTTCTCCCTCTTACCTCTGCTCCTATTGCTTTGCATAGGTTGTGCAGATGGCTGTTAGTCTACATCCTAAGAGAACTGACTCTCAGACTTGTATTCCCAGATCTAAGCTAGAGTAGATCTAGTTAGAAGCCTCCATATTCCCATATCTAGACTAGACACTGTCTCACAGATACCCATTTCCCACTGACACCATCCACTATGTTTAAAATTCACACTAGCTAACTTTTCCAAAAAATGAACCAGCACAGATCTATCTATTCACTCAAGCTGAAAACCCTGAGTTAATTCTTAGATATTAGATGGCATTTGGGAAAGAGAGGGAGAGGAAGCAGCTGATCGTCACAATTTCAGTTTCACCCATGCAATAACTGTCCTTAATTCCTTTGTAGATTTATGACAGTAGTCTATAAATGGTCTTGTGTGCCTTCAGACACTCTTGACTCTAATTTTCCCTAAATTTTCATGTAGAGTGATTGTTCATTTGTGATCATGCCACTTGTTTCCTCACTTAAAATATCTTAATGGATTCTCATTGTGATGGCTAATCCAGGTGGCCAACTTGAGAGGATTGAGAGACCCCTGGAGAACTGGTAAAGCACACTCTGCGTGTGTCAGTGAGGATATTTCCAGAGACGACTGACTGGCATATGGGTCAGTGAACTGAAGGGGGCTATCCATCCTGAATGTGGGCAGCACCATCCAATAGGCGGGGTCTGGATGGAGCAAAAGCAGAAGGGGGAAGTTCCCTCCTACACATGCTCAACTCTTCTTCAATGGTCCATTTTTGCTGCTGCCATCATCCCTGGGCCTCAGCCTCCAGATTCTTCAGCCTTTGAATGTGGACTCACACCAACATCTCTCCAGGGAGCTTCTAGACCTGCCTTCAGCCTCAAACTAGGGCTGCTCATTGGTCCCTCTGGTTCTGAGCTAAGCAGCTATGCTCTACCACTGGCTCTCCACTGTGATGGAGAGTGATTGTTTACTATTTGTAATTGTGTATCTAAGAATTAACTCAGGGTTTTCAGCTTGAGTGAATAGATAGATCTGTGCTGGTTCTTTTTTTGGAAAAGTTAGCTAGTGTGAATTTTAAACATAGTGGATGGTGTCAGTGGGAAACGGGTATCTGTGAGACAGTGTCTAGTCTAGATATGGGAATATGGAGACTTCTAACTAGATCTACTCTAGCTTAGATCTGGGAATACAAGATGAAGCACATCTATTTGAGATTAAAACCCAGATCAGTTATTTTCTTACTGTGTAACTTTGGGAAATTCATGTAAACTCTCTTATCCTCGTTTTCCCATCTATAAAATAGTGTAAAGTATAATGTGGCAGAATGAAGAATAATGGATCTCCTGAATATGATGCTACCTAAGCATATTAAAATAAATGTTAGTTCCTTTCTCTATTTTTTCACTCTTCTCCCCAACCGGAATTGATAGAAATATTGGCAGAAGAAATATATCCTCTGTTTACAGAAGGAAATCATCAACTAGTATGCATGCTTTCATTATTGATATTAGTGATACACCTGCTGTTTACTGAGCTTTGTTAAGTACCTTGAACTCTATAGCTCCTGTTTATATTCATAACATCTCATGCTTTGTGTTTTAGTTATCTATTTGTTTATATCCCTGCCACCAAACTGAAACCTAATGTGAAATGGGATAGTCCTTTGGATATAACATGGCCTCACACGTCTTCAGTATAATATTCCTGTCTCTGGTGAAAATGGAGACTTAAGGGCACTCAATTAAAAAAAAAAATGACAGCTGGGTATGGTGGCCCACAACCATAATCCCAGTATTTAGGAGGCTGAGACAGGAGTATGACAGACTCAAGGCCAGTCTCAGAAACTTAGTGAGACCCTTAGCAAATTATCAAGACCCTATTTCAAAAATAAAACATAAAATATGGCTTGGGGTATAGCTCAGAGGTGGAATGTCCCAAGGTTCAATCCCCAGTACAAAAAAAATCCATGATCATCTCTGTTTTGAAGTACAAACAAAATGTTTCCTAATTAATCTCTTATTTTCTCTCCATACTTTTGGTGATGACTCCAAGGTCATTTGAAAGAGAAAGAACTGATTCCATATTTGAGGAAAAATTGCAGAAAACCAATTTTCCCATAGTTCTTCTAAAATAGAGGTTGCATGGACCACCCCTGCTCCATTTCACTATCCCAGGGCATACATTAGTATTCCTAACCATTCATTCAGTCGTGGCCTGCAAAATGTCACCAGCCCAAAGAATAAAATTCCATCTTTCATATAATGTCAGGAAGAGGAGTGTCTCCATATTTTCCATTATCTTTTGTTGCTTGAATGTGACATTTTTGTGCAGATTCTGAAAGGAATATGAGTTTTCAAGATCTGAGGAGCTATTATTTGGCATTATGCTTGTTTTATAAACAACTTCTTTCCCTAATACATTAGGGAAAGAATAGGAGGATTTCAATGTTTTGAAACCACCTTTGTAAACTAAATGAAAATTAAGAAGTGTTGGTACAAACTTTTCAATGAGGGAAAGAAAGGGCAGCGACATTAGAATCAAATTGCAATAATTTAAACATGAAAGAAACACACAACAACAAAAGAAGCCCCAGACTCCTAAATTAGATTGAAAGAGAGTCTAGACAACAAGCACTTATGCGCTAAGCATGTCAAATTTTTCTCCTGTAATTCAACAGCCTAGAAGAATTGTAATTCAAATATCCTTGTACATCATCTAACCCTGAGGGAAGCTTGTAAATTCGATGTGACAATATTTCTGATGTATTACAATACAAAATTAAGGGGAGTGGAAGAAAAAGGAGGGCTATAATTTTGTAAAACAGTATTAAGTGTTCACTTAGAGCCGGCTTCTAATCTTTGCTTTCTCAAATGTTAGTTACTGGAAGATAAATATCTTGCTTAACTTCATTTGGCTTCAGTTTTCTGATTTGTCCAATTAATATGATAGTATTTAACTCTCCTGGCATGCTCTGAAGATAAAATTAAATGAAAGATATAAAAGCACTTAGAAGAAAACCCGAGTCCTATGCAGATTTAGAGTGAAAAGGCAGGAAAGATAGATGTGTATTCTTTCTCTAGCTCAAGAAATCAACCTTTAGTCCTTCAATAAAATTTTATTGAACATTGATTTCCTGTAAAGCTATCATGTACTTCCCAAGTTTTTCTTAACCCAGTGCTTTCTATAGATATGACCATTTCAAAAGAAATGATGTATAATAATATTACTGAGAGGTGATGATGGTGGTGTTTTAATAACTGCTTCAGCGAGCACTGCAATAAAAGGCAGGAGACAAGACTCTACTCAAGTGTTAGGCTATTTAGTCTTTCTGGGCCTGATTCCACATTTGAAATATGAGTGAGTTGACCAGATAACCACACAACTTATTTTTCTTTTCTTTCTAGATCACTCATTTTGTTTATCAACATTTTTTTTGGAGACCATGTACTGGGCTTTATAAATGGGCCCCTACAGCTCCTTTACTGAATGCTGACCACCACTGTCACTCCATGATCACAAAAGACAGTCACTCTCCTCATTATTTTGACCTTGCAGGATCAGCCCTAAGTCAACTCATCCAAAAAAGCCTCCGCATCTAGGAAAGAGGATCCCACAATTTCTCTTAGTCGTCTGTTCCAAGGTTTAATGATAGTCATCCAGAAGAAACATTTTACTCCCCAAACCAACCTGAATTGTCTTTAATTAAATTTACTTTGGAAAATATGGACAACTTCCAGTTGTCATTGTGCATTTTGAAAACATTGCATGTTATTACATTCTCATTGTTTTCTGCACACTGATATTATCCCTCTGGCAAATGGCCAATTTAATTATTTTATGTATAAGTCATATTTCATGCCCTTTAATCACTGCTGTACTTTTTGTCTGGACTCTCCTTAAAGTTTTGTTTAGGAAGCACTGTGTGATGTGATGGAAGGAGACAGGGGTCATGCTTGGAATCTAGCTCCAAACTGTCTTCCCTGATACTTCAAGCAGAAATGGCCTCTTCCTCCTTTATGCTGTCATTTGGCTCTCTTGTTCCAGTTCCGTCATTATCAATAATAGCAGTATTTGATATTTTTAACAGTTTTTACACAGGAGATACTCCTTTTAGCAGTGGATATGCATTTTTTTCATTTCAATCTCATATTATTTCATGAAGTAGATGTATAAAAAAAAGATGAACAAAGATTTTAAAAGATTTGCCAAAAGGAACGCAGTTAGTAAGTGGTAAAAAACAGCACTTAAACCCTTGCCATATAGTTTCAAAATCCACATTCTTAATGAGTATGGTTTCTCGTATCACATATTTATGCTGTCTGTTATTACTATGCTGTGTAGTTGAAAGTGCAGCCATACCACCCAGGTTCAAATCCTAGCCCTGCCTCTTTCCAGCTGTGTGACCCTGGATAACTTGTTAAACTTCTATGGGCCTCAATAAATATCCCATCTACAAATTCATAACAATAATACAAAAATCATAGGATTTTTGTGGCAAAGATTGGAAATCAGAATGATGCCAATATTTTGTCACTTGACCAGAAGCTTCTTAAGGGTAAGGGATGTGTGTCTTTGATTGTCCGCTTTCTCTCTCTCTCTCTCTCTCTCTCTCTTATTTTACTTTATTTTATTTTGTGTGTATGTGTATGTGTGTGTGTGTGTGTGTGTGTGTGTGTGTGTGTGTGTGTGTGTTTGGTGCTGGGGATCAAACTTGGAGCCTTGTGCATGCTAGACAAGTGCTCTACCACTGAGCTACACCCCCAACCCCTTTGATCTCTCCTATCCATGTCCAATCACAGTGTTGGGCACAGTAAAAGAAATCATTGGAGGAATAAGGGGATAAATGAATGGATAATAGAGAATTATACTGGATTAGAAAGCTGACAAGAATTTATCCTTCCTATGTGCCTGTAATGGTTTTGTTCTGCCAGGTGAGCGAGTGCAGTTCAAAGTCAAGCTCTAATGAAATGCTTTTCCCTAAACGTGGTGGGAGACTCCAAAGAAGGGATTGCATCTCTAATGTGTTTGTACTGAACTGAAAAACTCATCTATTGTGTTAGGATCCCCATCATTTGTCTTTGATATTATCAAAATGATCTAGAGGTATTTCACCCTGAAACAGCTCACTGGGATGGTGTGTCTGTGTGTCCACATTTGTGCTGGTGCCAGGCAAGTAGGAGGAGACCTTCTAACCTTATAGGAGGTGATCTGAATTGATTGTCTTCCCAGTGAGAACTTTGTGGTAGACAAAGGTGTCTTTTATCTAACCGTTCTCATTGTGTGTGTTCTCTCACACCATCATTCTCTAGTCTTCGGGACAACAGAGGAGGTAATCTCACTCAGTGTCATTTATCTTAATGTTTCCAGGGCTCCACAGAGAGATGTGAAATATAGCATTGGAGACCTTACACCTTTGTTTCTTTCCACTGAAAACTACTGGGGTGGATTCTTAATGAGCTAAATGGGGCCCAGGGGAAGTGCAGTCCGGTGTCCTTTTGTGGAGTTAAAAACACACATCAAGCTAAGCTCCCATCTTTAAGAATGTGCTCATTATTACCCCTTCTCCCCTGATGTTCATTATGGGAATATCAGGGAAAAGCCCTATTTTGTACAGGTAAACTTGCTCTTCTGTCATAGAATGACTACTTCCAGTGGACCCAACCCATGAGATTCAACCAGCTTGGTGACCCAAGTCACTGCCTATCGTCCCTGTGCCGTTTTTTGACTATACTACCTTTTCTGAATAACTAGAATGTTGGTAGATTGACTCTTTAGAAAACAAAAGGCAGTAGGGGAGTGCCCAAGTTCATTTGACTAAGCCACTAATTTTGCAGACATGGGAGGTGGGGCCTTAAGAGGATTAGAATAGAGGCCTTCCTCCTCTGAGCAACCTTCTAGATGTGTGTACCATTTCATATATACTACTGCATTTCAATTGTTTCCCTGACATCCTCCAATCTCCATTTTAATAATTATAGATGGACTACTCCTCAAGGAAAACAGTCTGCCTCTATTTTTTTCTGAATGCCCTGGGCCTAGAATAGTGATTATTTGTTCTCCGACAGATATAGACTAACAAAATGAAAAACCAACTCCTAAAGCAATCCTTCCTCAATTATCCTAGGGCTATATTCATTTTTTTTCATTAATTCAAAATATTTACTCAGCACTTCCTATGTCTCAGCTACTACAGAAAATAATAGATACAGAGCACAGACATAGTTTCTGCCCTCACCAAAAAAAAAAAGTTAATCGCAGCACTTACCATCCATTTGGATAATTATAGTTTATGTGTTCATCTGTTCTTAGACTTCAGATTCCATGAGAACAAGGTCTGCGCCTTGTCTATCATTGAATCTCTAGAGCCTGTCATGATATCCAGCTTAGAATAGCATTCATTGTTCAAGTAAACAGCATATTTCAATATCCTTTTCAATATGACATGTGAGAAAGAAAAATCTTCCTCACTTGCCATGATTGGGATATTTTCAGGATTACAGCCATAGCTACTACGTGCCCATTTGAGCACCTACTATATTATATTCTATGGTATTTTGTACTATTTCATCTTTAATGCAAAATTGACACCAAGGGTCTGGTTGACTTGCCCAAAGGCACAAGGATTTTAAGCAATGGGACAGGACCGGAGTCTACATCTTACTCACTGGAAAGGCTATGACCACCACGATGCCACTCACATTTCTAATAAGGACAGAGCTGAAGGGCAATCTCTATTTTATAAAAGATGAAGCATAAACATGTAAACTTCTAAGGTAGCTATGGAGGCTTTTAAACAAGAAAAAGGCAGATCCTGATAAACAGAACTTACCCAACAATCATAGTAAGAAATATTGACCTACTACTTGAAGGTGTTGGATTTATGAGGGTCTCAAGATAAAGTCTGAAATCTAACAAAAAAAATAGTTCTGAGGAATATAGTACCACCAGAAATCACAAATCAAACAATGCAACAAATTTAAATTTTATAAGATATCTATAAAAATAATTATTGACCTGTATTAAGTATTTCAGAGCTGGGCGTGGTGGCGCACGCTTGTAATCCCAGTACTTTGGGAGGCGGAGACCGGAGGATCCTGGTTCGCGGCCAGCCTCAGCGCTCTCTCTCTCTCTCTCTCTCTCTCTCTCTCTCTCCCTGTCTCTCTCTCTCTCTACTTAGTGAGGCCCTCCGCAACTTCGTGAGACCCGGTTTCAAACTAAAGTATAAAAAATAGGGCCGGGGGTGTAGCGTGGAGGTAGAACGCCCCTGGGTTCAATCCCCGGTACCACACACACACACACACAAAAGTATTTCAGAAATTGAACATATTTTAAGATATTGGACTTTGGGAGACATAATTTTTTTAATTGTGAAAGTCCACATTTTATTTATAGTTATCTGTATTGAAGATCACATTTCAGATAGTACAAAATGGTTATTTGTATAACTAAACTCTCATTGTTTGAAAAAACTTCAAAACTCAAGCCAAACTTTTTTTTATTACAAACAGTATTTGTATTTCAATGTTTAAAATATACTTTCATTGGTGGATTGTAATTATGCATCATAGTGAAGTTGAATGTGCTACAAACATACGTGCACATGGCGCTTGGTATGATTTCCTCTGGCTCTCACCCCATTTCCTTGCTTCCCCATATATGTTAGTGAGATTGGTAGTGATAACTTCATATATGGACGCAACATTATTTGAAATGTTTTCTTCTTCAAACCTCCTCTTCCCTCTCCCCACCTCCCTCCCTCAATCCTGTCCCACTGTTCTAATGGTCTCTCTCCTCATTTATCTAAAGTCCCTTTTGTTTCCTATTTTCTCTCTAGCTTCCACATATTAGAGAAAATATACAACCCTTGACTTTTCTGCAACTGGCTGATCTCACTTAGCATAGTATTCTCTAATTCGATCCATTTTCCTGCAAATGACATAATTTTGTTCTTCTTTATGGCTGAGTAAAATGCCATTGTGTGTACATACCAGCTTTTTAATAGTATCTAATCTAGTTCTGAGAATATCATTAGTGAGTCAGTTATGACACCAACAAGGATGGCATCCACTACTTTTATTTGCAAAACATAATGATCAGTAATGTGGCTATATCTTTATTGGCTTTAGCTGTGGAACATCCTTGGCTAGGGATGCAAACAGATTTGTAGAACAAATTGACTTTTTGATGTTGCATATATGATAATCATTGTTACAGACTCACAAAAAATTCATTAATTCATGATAATAAATGGGGCCTAGATGATATTAATAGCCAACATATATGAGAAGTCTTTTATGTGCCAGGAATTATGGTAAATAATCTTCATGGGTATAATTTATTCTTCCAACAATGCTGTAGGATGACTACAGTCAACTGGTAGAGTGGAGAAATGAAGAATTCACCCAGACATTCATCCCCCAAGAGCCCACACACTGACCTGCTGCGCTACACCCATCACAAAGAACCAGCTCCTTATTTTGCAAACAAACAGAAGCCCCAAATCATCAAATGGCAGGTCCAACATCACAGGTCTACAGTGTTTGCATTAGATCCCAGCTCAGATCATCCCCAGTTTTAAGCAATATTCTCTCCCCTCTACTTGTATCACTGAAGGACTCATTGAGTCTCACATTCTCATACCATACTTTTCTACTCTTTCTTCCCTATGTGAAGTAATTGAAGGATGCTTACCTGTACTAGACTGAACGATTCCAGAGTCTACTGTTTGTCCGAGAAGATCATACTGGTTTAAGCGAGACCCATCTTCTGCTACAACCACTGAGCGTGCTGGCTCTCTGGTCCACTCATAAACAACTTCTGCTCTTGTATAAGCATCTAAAAGGAAGGATGGGAAATTATCCATTCATTTGCCTCTTTGATTCTTCTAATTAGTGGATGTGTTTTATCAGCTTAATATGTTTTCTCCTGGCTTCAGAAGGAAGGATAAGAAAGGGAAACTCATATTCCTTAGTTTTGGAACATCAAAACACATTTTTCTGGTTGTTTCAGTCATTTTTTATTTATTCACTCTTCCACCAAATGGTTGTTAAGTATCTACAAAGGACAAAGTACCACGCTAGGAATATGTAATGAACATAACAAACAAGGTTGCTGATCGTAGGGAATGTGCATTGCAGCAATGGGGAGAAAAGCAGATAAACAAATAAACACAGAATTTCAAGTAGTGTTAAGTGCAATAAAATTATACACAACTGGGTAAAGGTATGGAGAATGAGAGGGTAATGGGAACATTGTAGGTAAGGTAATCTGAGGAGGTGACAGTTATACAAATGCATGACTGAAATGAGGGAGTGAACTATGTGAAGTCATGGGGAAGAGCTTGTTCATCAGAAAAAAAATTTTTTTTCTTCTACGAAAGTTAAAAACTTGACTAGATTGAGGAAAACCAATGTGTCTAGAGCAAAGGGCATGGGGAGGTTATGGGAAATGTGAAAAGTATTAGAAAATCTTTGCTCCACAGCCACTTACAAAGGAAGTCTGAGTTGACTCCCTTTTTACCAATTATGCTTGTTATAGATATTTACCATCCCAATGATGATGATGCTAATGAGCTACATTATATAGCTCTTCTTCTCAATCATTTTCATTTGCCATGACACTTTTAACCTAGCTATCTCCTCTATGAGAGTTTTGGTCATAAATCTTTAAACCATTGCAGGGTGGAGGAAGAGAGTGCAGAGAGTAAGAGTGAAAGAGAAGGAGAAGAAGTTCCATAGGGTGTCTGCTTTCTAGTCTCAGAACACCCACTTCATATAGTTCAAAGTGATGGTATTAGACTCCCCTCTGTCTAGCTGCAGAGTGATGTCAAATATTTAAGGATTGTTACATTAGGAAAAATAACCTGTTTCCCGGGAGTTCGCTGGGAGGGCACCATAGCAAAAGCTGGCCTTACATTGTAAGCTGGACTCATTGGACAGTGGCCACCCTCTCCATGAGGCACAGTGAGCCCGGTGCCCTTACCCCAAAATACTTTTAGAAGACTGTGAAAATGTATTAATTGATTTTAAATCAAAGATAAGATAAATATAACCCAACAAGGTAAAAATACCTGGGCCTCAAGAAAGTCATAATGCAACCCTACTGATCCAACCTTCACTCTATGTGACCAGGGTTGGGACTTGTGTTTAAATATACCTTTTCCCAGTGTAAAATATTGTGAGATGCAAAATTATGGCTGCCTGTTTAAATGAAAATGAGGCTGCCTGAAGAAAGATATAAGCTCTAACCCTGAGTCTCTGAAACAAAGCTTCTTCAAGTGATCACTCCTCTCAGTGGACTGATGTAAAAAAAATTGCAGTCAGTGTTTGCTGATTTTCTGTGGGTGTCCTGTCTGCTCCAGCATTATTTCCGGATCCATTTACAATCAGGTATCTCTTTAAATGATCTTTTGTAGAAGTTTGAGAGTAATTGATTTTTTGGTTGATGAGAAAGATGAAAGTGGCAAATAGATAATTTGGAATTTGTCCTTATTTGACTTTTCCACTTTTTTTTTAATTGTGGTTATTCTCATTGACTTAAAAAAAAAAAAACTGAAGCACGGTGTACATGTATGTCCCTATCACTCTGAACTTCATTATGATGTGTGATTACAATGTACCAATAAAAATATACTTAAAAAAAGAACAGGAAAAAAAACAAGTATTTTAGCACTGTATATAGTAGGAAGATTGCATCTGTCAAGAGGGTATAAAATTAAAAAAAAATCTCTTGGAACAGGGTAGAGCATGCTCGTTTGAAGACCATGTTGCTTACAGTTTGTAGATACCTACATTCAGTTAAATGTCTTTCTGGTGATAATAAATTCTTTTTGTCTCACCTGGGAAGACATACTGAGTTTATAGTAGCATGGAATGATTGAATGCTCGATTTGGAAAGGCCTCAAATGTCACACCATTTCATTGCATTTTACAGATGGTAAACCAAGGTACAGAACAGCAAATGACTTCTTTAAGAGCACATCATATTTAGTGGAAAAACTGAGGTAATAACTTAGGACATCATTCATTCTACTCCGCTCTTTGTAAGATTTTCCTAAACAAGAACTGTATTTTATATGCTTACAGCCACAAAAGGATAGTTGGGGTCATGTAATTATTGATGAAGCCAGTTTTGAACCTCATGACCCTGCTGTTAGCAATAGTGGCTGATCCTATCATTATACCGTGTCACGTGTTGTCACTGGGATGTTCATACAGTTGTAGAGGGCAAAATGTGTCTCCATTGACTTCTCATGTCATATAATCTTGGAGTCTCACTTCCTGCAGTTTCTTAGAAACACCATTGTAAGCTGGGCGTGGTGGCACACCCTTATAATCCCAGTACTTGGGTTCGCGGTCAGCCTCAGCTACTTAGTAAGGCCTTCCGCAATTTAGTGAAACCCTGTTTCAAAATAAAGAACAAAAAAAATAGGGCTGAGGATGTAGCTCAGAGGAAGAATGTCCTGTATTCAATCCCCAGCACCACACACACAAAAAAGAGACACCATTGAGTATGAAAATGTGCAGCTTATCTATTACTAAACTTGGCATCCTTGTAAAGGGGCCGATCATTTGTTATTCACATCTCTCCATGGAAATCTTCCTAAATGAAGAGTAAACTCACAGGACAAAAGTAGACACTTTAGAGAAGAAAAATATACTTAAGGCCTAAGAATAGGTGATAGGTCCTATTGTTTTCTCAATTCCAGTATCTAGAAAGTAGTTTCTATGAAAAATTACTTGAGCTGAGACTTTGGCATAGGTAAAAAGAAGATTGAAAAGAGTCTGAAAATACTTAGTTAAAAAATTGTAAGTTTTGATTCTAAATAGGTTGTGTTATCTAAGAAAAAAAATTTTAAAGACAAAAAGATTTTGGCTGTGTTGTCAAAAAACGTGGTAATACAATATTGGAAGCATAGATTTAGTATCAAAAGAGCAGCTCATAATTGGTACTATAGGTTCCCCTTTATGGGCCTCTGTTTTTCTATGTGTATGAAGCAGACAAATTAAATGATGTTCAGTTATGCATTGTTCAAAATTCACTTAAATTTCTACTTATCCCTCTCTTACTGTTTACAAGACTCTGCTTGATGATCAGTTAGAGTCAGTTAAGAAATACTCATTTATTAAGATCTTAATAGATACAAGCATTTACTTAGATCTTCATGTCAGAATCTACAACCTGTACCTCTTCTTTTAGGGCCAAGGATTTGTTTTGTATTTTCCTCAAAAGTCAGTTAAGGGATGACAACTTTATCGTATGTGTTGTCTTTGGGTTAACTGGCCTAACGAAGAGGTCTGTATTCCTAACCAGCAGAAAGTGTCATTTAGCACTGACAATTGGAACCTAATGGAGAGTGGTAAGGAAAACATCTGGTTCTCTAAGTTCAGTGCGAATCAACATCTGGATAAGGTTGCTTTGGAAGCTTCATCGACATTCATTGCATAGTATTCCACTCAAGTTTTGAAACCTCCCCTTGCTTATACTCCAAAAATTGGGCCAAAATATCTTCACTAACTTTTTCCTCAGTTTCTTCTCTTTTGGAATGTTCTAGGAAGGCCAAGTCAGGGAAATGATTAGACAACAAATTGGATGACTTCTCATACCGATGGTAGTCAATGAAAATCGGTCATGGCGCTCTCTCCCACTGAGCATGACCATCTAAGCCTGGTTTCAGTGTCAAGTCTTCCTGTTTTAGTTTAATTCCCCAGAGATCTTACACCCTCTTCTCTGAAGCTTAAACACTGAAGGAGCAGGTAAAGCCTGATCGGTGTGACCATTCAATAAATGTTTATGGAATGGCTACCTTGTATTACCCTGTGCACTAGGAAATGCTGAGTAATCTATCCCCTGTTCTCATGAAAGGTGCAGACTTCAGACAATAAAAAGTATTAAAAATCAATAAAACAAATAGTTAATGCTGTGAGAAATGATACAAAATAAATGTGCATTGTGAGAAAGAACTCCGATGGGACCAATTGCCAATTCCAGTAACGCCTTCCCAGAAGGCGCTGGGAGATGGAACTTATGCTGAGATGTGTAAAGATGGATGCCAGCCATGCTAAGCACCAAGGCAAGGTGCGTACTTATTTTTCTTTAACTTAGTTTTTCCTGTGTGATACACTATTTTTCTACTCACTATCCATTTCTGTCTTCCTAAAATACCTCTACTATTCTTCAGGATAAAAATATGCCCAAGTAAAAATAGTTTTTCCCCATCTCCTTTGCAACAAACATTGGCAATGTGACACACGTTTGATTAATGAGATGTGAGTAGATGTCTGTTAGGATATTAGGGAAAGTTTTTATCTAAGATCCAGGTACTAGTTCTTTCTTTCTTTTTTTTTCCTATGTCCCTTCTTCTTGAAAGTAGATGCAATGGCTAGAGTTTCAGCAGCTATCTTATGATGAAAAAGAACATCTAAGAACATCTTTTATAGATCAGCGTAGTTAAGATGCTGAATTAACCAACAATACCAACCAACAATCACTTGCCTTTATACATCCTATATGAATATATAAACCCTTCTTTTCTTCAGCCATCCTTACTGCTAAAAGAAATCCTGACTAAAATAAAAAAATACATATTTCATTTCTCAAATCAGAACATTTTTGAAGGTACATGGAGGCATGAGTAGTAATTGTACTGGGATATTAGAGATATATCAGTACTGTCTGAGGCAAACTATTCTATGTAGTCTTCCTAGCTACAAGGTCATGTTGTGGATTAGTGAGTTCAAATGTACAAATGCTCACTAGACTACCTGGCATGCAAGTAAAACATATATAGTATAATTGTTAAAAATGGAACTGGTATCCAGGAGAAAACATAATAGTCCATGATGTAAAATGTATATTAAATTGTGAAAAGGGTGGAGAGAAGGAAGTTATCACCAGAGACCTGTTTAGCTGTCAGTTTTTGTGGTAATATACACTTGGGTTGCAGTATAGCATGAGATTTATAAATAGCAGGCATCGTCTCTCCACAACTAAAGCTGCTAGGAGCATTGAAGGCCCTTTGCTATTTTCTTTGCTTGCTGTCTTCCTACACTACCACTATTTTTCTTCCATGAATCATATCTTCGCCAAAATAGTTGCTCAGACTGCCTGTCTAGGGAGAACAGAAAGCTGGTTCGGTAGCCCACGAGCTGACTCAGTCCTTGTACGTAACTCCCCTGCAGGAAACCAGGACTACGTTATTCCCACTCATTCCACGCATGCGTGCTGGTCAAAAGCGAAAGAGGATCAGAGGAGCGGACTCTGAGGACTGCTGTGTTCTGGGCTCCTCTGAGGTGCACCTGACTATCTCCAAATAGTCGAAACCCAGAAAGTTATCATAACAGGATACAATAATCGAGGATACCATCAAAAGTACAAATATATTCATGAACTCCATGGGATAGCCTAATTAATGTAGAAAATTTAATTAAAGGCTATAAAGAAGGCAAATTCTTTTCTAGAAACCTCCATAAGGTGCAGGTTTCATTATTAAGAAATACCTTCTTTTTTTTTCTTTTTCTTTTTCTTGGGTACTGAGGATTGAACCCAGGGCCATTTGACCTCTGAGCTACACCCCCAGTATGAGATAGCTAGAGCCTTTTTTTTATCTTTTATTTTGAAACAGGGTTTGGTTAAGTTGCTGAGGCTGAGCTTGAACCTGCCATCCTCCTGTCCCAGCCTCCCAAGTACTGGGATTACAGGCCTGCTTTACCATGCCCAGCAAGAAATACTTTTTTATTATTCTTTGCCACCTACCAATATTTCTGTCTGCTAAACAAGGTGAATTCTTCTTAAGATAAAACAATGTATATATAAAGTGAACAAAATATCAATTATATAAAGTGAATAAAATAATCTCTATTTACAGGGAGAAAAATGTTATCCATGGGGTACCACCATCCATACCCCACTCTTTTTCTAAGAAAACAACTTCAAACAGGGAATGGTGGTGCACACCTGTAATCCTAGTACTTGGGAGGCTGAGACAGGAGGATCACATGTTCAAAGTCAGCCTCAGCAACTTAGTGAGAATATCAGCAACTTAGCAAGACCCTGTTTCCAAATAAATAAATAAGTGAATGAATGAATAAATAAATAAATAAATAAATAAATAATAGGGCTGGGGTGTATCCCAGAGATAGAAGGCTCCTGGGTTCTATCCCCAGTATCACAGAAAAAAAGAAAGAAAGAAAAAAACTTCAACAACGACAGAATTCTCCCACTAAACACTAGAAAGTGAAGTCAAGGCTTACTACTTATAGGTAGCCCTTCCAGTGTATTGCTATTTCAAATTGCTGATGTCTGGGTGTTTCTCTAATAGACATACTAGCTGGAGATCTCGTGCTTAAAGTCTTAAATCTCTCATAGGATTAAAGGGAATTTATAGTAAATTTACTCACAGCTTCCAAATTTTAGTGGACAGGCATGGGCGTCCATAGGGAAGTCCTCCAAATGCATGGGACATTCAGCTCTCACCGTCAGCCTTATTAAGGGAAATATGGGAAACAACAAACACTCCGTGGATTAGACACTTTCTGATAATTAGAGTGGGATGTTGTCAACTATAGCAAACATATTACTAAAACAGGAGAGGGAGGCATAAACTGCAGAGCTATGCAGAGTTGTCAAAAATCAAATGATCTAAAAATAATCCTTTACAACAATGACTGAATTCTATCCATTTTTTGTTTGCTTTGAGGAGATAAGCAATATTTGGTTTTGTACAATGAGCAAGCATTGCTAAAGTTTTCCAAAACAAATACCATCCAGCAGTCCACCTAGCTAAGCAAACTTTTTGAGAATTAAACTCAATATAAGCAAGTGAATGCTTGCAGAAAAAGGCGGTGAGTTTGATAATTTTCCTGATTTCATCATTATGCAACATATACATGCTTTGACATATCACAGTAAACCCCCAAATATGTACAATTATTTTGTGTCAATTAAAAATGAAACTTCCAAAAATACATTGCATAAATATTAATTCATCCTTGCTTGAGAAGAGGGCATTGACAGCAAGGAAGAGAAGATAATTTCTCCTGGTGTAAGTATAGCTCTCTCTGTCTCCTTCCCTAAAATAGCACCAAATGCATAAAACAAAGAAGGAAGAGATGATGGGGGACATCATCCTCCTTGAGAGGTTGAGGATGTCCTCGACCTCCTTGAGACTGAGATTATTCTCCTTGAGAATGTATATGTGATCTACCTTCTATTCCAACCATTTCGTTTTGTTTATAAACCCACTACCTAGTAAAAGCCAGGACTTTGCCAGGCTTCTCTTTAGTCCCTGGGATGTTCTGGGAATGTGAATTCTAGTCACGTTTTAAAAAGAGAATTCTTAAGAAAGAATTCACTGAACCATATTTGCTCTCCAGTTTGTAAAATTACAAGGGAATTTATATTCATTTCTTTTATATGACTTTTAATATGTTTTTAGTACCCATGTTGTTTAGTAGGATTTAGGGGAGAAATTTTTCACATTTCAAATATATTTTAGTCCTGCTTAAATAATCTGGTAAATTCTCAACACATGCTTCCACTGGGCCTCTATTTATTTTCTTACTCTCCCTTAGTGTATTTTTTCTTTGTTTTGTCTTTTTTTTTTTTTTTGCGGTACCGGCGTTCTACCTCCGCGCTACACCACCGGCCCTATTTTTTTATACTTTATTTTGAAACCAGGTCTCACGAAGTTGCAGAGGGCTTCACTAATTAGAGAGAGAGAGAGAGAGAGAGAGAGAGAGGGAGAGGGAGAGAGAGCGAGAGAGCTGAGGCTGGCCGCGAACCCGGATCCTCCGGTCTCCACCTCCCAAAGTACTGGGTATTACAAGCATGCGCCACCACGCCCGGCTCTTTGTTTTGTCTTTTATTTATTCTTTAAATCATATTATACTTTGGTTGGGTCCAATATCTAAAGTAGCTTTTGAAGCATTTTTTTTCTTTCTTTTTCATTTGGATGTTTGTGTTTGAAAAGGTAGGCATTCTGGCATCTTCCTCTACAGGCAAAATATCACTCTATTCTGATGCTGAATATAACCCAACAAACTGAATATTTTGACTTTTTAACCTTTTATACCCAAGGAATAATTGTACATTCTGAATTACCAAGTGTTGGCTAGGTCTGCAAAAACAATGTTGTAACAAGACATTTGGGAATGAAATATTGCCATCCTCAAGAATGAGTCGTGGACATTCCAAAATTTCTCAAAAATTAGGAGTTTATTTATTTATTTATTTTTGGTACTGGGAAATGAACCCAGGGCATTCAATCTCCAAGCTGCACCCCCAACCCTATTTTATTTTTTTGTTTTGGAACAGGGTCTCGCTATGTTGCTGTGGCTTGCTTTGAACCTGCGATCCTCCTGTCTCAGACTCTCAAGTACTGGGATTACAGGTGTGTACCATGACGCATGGCTTAGTATTTTTAAATACCTCATTTTTTTTTATATGTCAAACTCTTTAATTCATGCCTCCTTCATTCAACCCTAATTTTATTGAGCAGTTACTAGATGCTGAACTTTGCAGTCATCTCAAAAAGCGAAAATGTTTATAGACCAGAAATATATACAAAGCCTTCAGTTTAAGCAAAATTAAGCATATATAGCTAACAATACCATTTGTAAATTCATAAACTTCTTCACATACATATTTCCACATGAATCTGTATTTTCTTTTAAGAACTTTAACACTTCTATTTTCTATTTCATGTTCTTTCACTTTTTAGTAGAAAGATGTTCAAATATACACCATCAGGTAGCTTTCAGAAATTTAATTTAGACCTTACTGGATAGCTGGGACCTGCGAAATTTATAGTGGGAGAAGGAAGTTCCTCATATTGAATTAGAGGTGACAGAAATATATTGTTCTTTATTGTACTCCCTAATACATATTATAGACCTTTTCTCTCATTTTTATAATCGTATTATTTAACATATTAATGATTACATGAAATTTCAGCAAGTTAAAATTTCAGAGCAGAATAATGTTTATGGTTGAGAGACAGAAAAATCAGGAAAACCAGTGTTCTACCATGTCCCATCAGCTTGAGAATTGCCTGTAGGTGGAAGAGAGAGAGCCACAGAAAGATGGGAATAGAAGCGTAGCGAGGCTCACCTCATGGTGTACAGCAAGGTGCCGTCCTCTGTGATCCGCAGCAGCTTATTGGGCATTGTCATGTTATGGGCCACAGACTTCTTTCCATTGTGAAAAAATGTATCCGGAGTCCAGATCTTGCTTGCCATTAGGTTGTTTAACCGGAGAACTGTCATGGGTCCTTTAAATTTTAACCTTTCATCCTTCCAGCTTTGACGGAAAAACACATCTATTGTATATTCCTAGGTAATTTTGGAAAATGGCAAAGAGTTGACTGTGCTGTATTTTGCAATGCAAATATCTTACAGACAATGCATGCTTTTTGTAATTTTGGAAGCTAAATGCAAGCTAGGTGATGTTTCCCGGAAGTAAACATCATATGTAGTAGCTTGTACATATTAATGCCAGATGATTCACTGGTTGATGGAACAGTTTTTTTTTTAAAGTATCTGTAATAAAATATCTAAACATATTTCTTGGATAGAAAAATTCTTCTAATTATCTCCTTAGATACATGAAAGGAAGTTAACCCTACCCATTACACAAACCCTAGAAGAAATAGAATACATAACCATTAAAAAAACCTCATGTTAAAAGCTATTATGTATAGAAAAATATTTAAATTAGATAATTCCATCCATAAAGGTCAAGCATACTATTTTGCAAGGCCTCCCATGGCCTCTGAAAACCTCACACCCAAACCTGAGTCAATTGAGGGTCTAATGTAGGTGCAAAAATCACATCTTTTTGGCTAAGTAAACATTTTTCCCCAAAGACAATGTTTATAGGCTTCCAGTTTTCCTACACAATGAAAAAGATTATGAAAGTAAGGAATCTATTTCCACTGGTAATTTGGATCCCCTCCCCCAAGAAAAAAGAATGCAGGGTATGAAGGTATGTGTACGTGTTTGTGATTGTATGTGTATATAAGTCACGTGAGAAATGTGTGAAGCTCATCACCATTCACAGCCAGGGAATCTATTTATTTGAATAAACACAGCATTCCTTATGGCAATACCCAGAGACAAACATCTGCTAATCTGAAAACAAGCAATGTGACTTACCAGCTCTTAAAATTGAAAAGGGTAGTATTCATCTTCCTCTCAGGACTTGCTACACTAGCACTAAATTTGGGACTCAATGGTTTGAAATAAAGATTACCCCATTCTCCATTAATCTTAGCATGCTCAAAAACGGAAAGAGGACTGACTTGAAAGCATCAGGCTACATTTTCCTCATCCTCTGTGCCCTGATGCCTCTGTAAGCAGCTGTTTTTAAAAGCTCATACATATCTTCTTTAGGATATACAAAATAAATATGTCTATCTTGAGGCATTTAGGGCATGGATTTAACTACCTGTCTCTTCCCACTGGGTAAAGACAGAATGAAAGTCCTTCCTTCTGGCACGTGTGTGATATTGCTCAGACTTTTACTGATCAATGATTAGTGGGTGGTTTGTAATGCACCATGCATAGGGCTAATTGTTGCCTGCATTAAAAACAAGGAAGCATAACATGACACTATTCTGTTGACAGAGGCAAGACAAGTCGTCTTGTTTCTTGGTTAGGTTTTTCTGTGTCTGGCAGCGTAAGATGAAAGTCACTGTGATACAGGATAGGATTTACTCACCAGCAAACATTTGTTAAGCATCTGTTAAATTCAGCAGAGGGAGAAGCTATTTAGGCCCGAGTGCTGTCAGAACAACTCATGGAGGAGTAGGATGGGCATGCAGTGGTATTTTCCATGAGGAGAGAAATGGGGAAAGAGACTGGATTACACCAGGAAGTGAGATAGTGTGACAGTGTTTGCCAGGGAAATTGGGTGCATAGATAGATCTTGTCTGGGTGGGCTGTGTGTGTTCTCCCCTCTGGACAAGAGACAAGCTTGTGAGATCAGGATACAATATACGATGATATTTCCATTACAACCTAGCCACATAAGCTCTATTCTCTACCCAACTGAACTACCCTAAGCTGGCCAATAACAGAGGGAATGCCCACTTGTAAATCAAGATTCCAAGGATGTCTGAGCTGAGCGCATTCTCCCTGAATCTAAAAATGTAGCTCCTTTACATGCTTGCTCCAAGGATATTTTTAATAAAATACATATGAAATATTAAACAAGATTAAAATTGATTTATTATCAACTCTTTTAACAAGAGATATCTCAAAGGCAGTGGTTCCAAAAAAATTTTGTCAAAATTTGACCAAGTTCTAATGTTTACATGTTTATGACGATTATAGCTAGCTTTGTTCACCTGTGCTAATGAGGAAATCCCCAATTCATTTCAGAGGGTCTTCCTTCAAATACTGTACCAGCCACACACACACACACACACACACACACACACACACACACACACACACAGCAACACTAACTAGGAAAGGCTCATTTCCATTTTACCCTGTTAGTAGAAATGAAAACTGAAATAAAAGCAATTGATGGTGATAGTGATCGGCTCCTGTCTAACCAAGTGTGTGAATGTTTAGCCTCCCATTTTCTGAGAAGCATCCCTGTATGGTTGCCATGGTAGCAGTATTTGGCTCCCAGTAGCTACTTAGATGACATCACCTTGCTCCTATGGTCATAACGCATTAAACCAAGAATGGGCATCTGGATCAAAATAGGCCGGAACCCCTTCTTCACGAATTTGGAAGAAGAGCGGGAAGAGGGGCAGAGTTATCGCATTAGTGGTTAGAGATGTAAATTCTGAAACCTGCTGGCTAAATGATCTCAGGTATTTTCCCTAACCTCACTAAGCCTCAATTTCCTAATCTATAACGTGGTGATAATCACCTCAACTATTGTGAGAAGGGAGTTACTCCTTGAACACCTTGTATGAATTTCTAGAATGTAGGAGCCTCTTAGTAAATGATTGAAATTATCACTTGCCTCTCATGTTATTATTTTATCAATACAAAGTTTTATTATATTTCTATGTCATGGGAAGGAAAAGGGGTTAATTTGTAGAGCAGGAAAACTGAAGAAAATAAGAAGGTAGTCATCAATGAGCCAATTTTTTAAGTAGAAAACAGAAAAAGTGAACTCTATGGAAAATAGTCTGAACAGATAGGAAGCTCTGCTGAAGAATTTGTTCAAGTTTCAGGGTTCCAGCCCCCACCATGCAAGAGAAAAGTCTCTCTGAGTTACTCCATTCAAAAAAGTAGGTCTCTGGGGAATGTGAACCTTATTCTGAAGATCTGGGACAAAACATCTGCTATGTACCTAAATAAATACTGTATTGAAGTGTTATCGCTTATACCATTTATTACCATCTGTGTGTGCTTTGACTTAATACATTTTAAACATTATGGAAAACAAGACTCTGTGATTGTGCTGCCTGGATATTTCTGTCAGAACCTAGTACCCTGGGAATGTGTGGCTTGATGGCCAATTAATGGTTTTTAAAATAAAGTTAAGGAGTTGTCCTAATTTTGTTTTCTATTCCGGATGAAGTCAGATGCCTTGGGAGCCAGGCAGTCTGTAGGGATGGACATCCTGGGTTCTCATCGCTACAGTTAGCTAGTGGGTCACTTTCCTTCTCTAGAAAATGTGGATAAAAATAATATTTAACCAAGAGGTTTGCAATGGGAATTAGATGAAATATGATCTATAAAGCTTTAGCATGGTGCCTAACATATCGTAAGCATTCACTAATGATAAATGCTATAATTATTATTATCAATTAAGTATTTTATTAGCTCTCACTTTAAAAATGACAGAGCCTTTCTTATTTTGAAAGATAGCTTTGTCATTTTGCCTTCTAATTTGGATTGCCTCTAGATCATACTGCTGCTTTTTATATATTACTCTCTTATAATATGGTTTAAATGCTTATTAATTTTTAAAGCAAGGAGCTCAGGTACAATTTCTACTAGCCACTTAGGAAATCAGTTGCAGACCTATGCTAATTTGACCCCTTGACAGGATAATTCAAACACTGTGCTGGCTTCCACGCTCTGTTATTATTATCTGATACTTGCCAAAGGTTATACATGAAATGTTCATATGACAGAGGGTTAATGTTATATCAAAAATCCTATTGTGTGCATTTATTCTAAAATAAAAAAAATCTCATTTGAGAGACTTTGAGTCTCAGAAGCTTATGTAATTTGCCCAAGGTCATGCTGCTGCTGGTGATGAGATTTGAATTCAGCCACCCTAAATACCAGAGCCCGTCCTGGTCACCTCCAACCTTTATGGCCTCACAGAAAGCAAGATTTATGCAAAGCAAATAGTTAATATTACTAACAAGCTAACAAGTGAGGAGTGGTTTGAATTTGACCTGAATAATTCTGTAACTTTTATACTGATACACTGAGCTACTTTTATACTGAAACACTGAGCTATTTTGTTAGCACTTGCACTAAGTGCTAACAAAAAGGCACTTCAAAAAATAATATTCAATTAATGTATCTTTTAAATATTTATAATGGATGACTTCATGGCCTTTATATTATTTTGATTATGTAGAGCTTGCCTGTTGTGAATTCTTGTGAATTCAGAAATATTGTATATCTGCAAAGTTCTACTGATTTATCAACTCCTAGCAGACACGATAGAAATTAATTTGAGTTAATATATTTGAGAAAAAAGAAAAGATAGATATGTGTTTGTTTTATTTTCACTTTTGGTACTAATTTAATGAACTTTTTTTTTGCAATGAAGCAGAACAATTACCAGTAGTATAGTTCATTTTAACTATTTCTCTGCCTAATTCCGGTCAAGTATTCACTCAACTTTATACTCATTCCTCCTTCGTTGCCCAAAATAATTCAGAAATAACAGTATTAAAGGTTCTCCTGCAACAGTGCTAGCTACCTGAAAAACCTAGAATCCTTGAATCAACATGGCCTCCTAACTAAAATGAAAGATAACTCAGGCCATATGGCTTGCAGAACATAAACCAAGGCAAGCAAACATTTCAGAGATGGAAAAAATAGAAGACTGCAGTGTTGATAACCATATAAATAAGATTGGTCTGGGAAGAAAAATGGATGGATATATATATATATATATATATATATATAGAGAGAGAGAGAGAGAGAGAGAGAGAGTGAGAGAGAGAGATAGAGATAGATATATGTACACACACACACGTGCGTGCGTGCTATACAAATATATTAGATATTGTACACACCAAGACACCAAGATATACTCAAGCTTTTTCAGGTTTCTCCATGAATACTTATTCTATATTTTTCTTTCAAGACCTAAATCTAAAAAATGCCACAAAAAAACAAAGATGCAGTGTCACTTACCATATCGTGGTCTGAAACAGGTCCGAAACTGGTGACGAAGATGTCAGTCTTCACTTCGGTTACACGCTCTAATGAAGCAGGAAATTGGGCCAGTGAGTGTCTATCAACAGCTCTTATTAGATCTCACCACCGCATACACCCAAATGTGAAATTTATTGGCTTTGATTAGCTATTTCTAAAATTGGTCCACTGTGTAGTCCTGATAATTTACTGCATACACACGAAATTTCACAGTTAATATTTTCAATGGAGAATAGAGCCTAAATATGCCACTTTGGGAGAGGGACGTTATGAAGAACTCAGTTGCTTCTTAGTGAATTCTTCATGTGTGGACACACTTGCCTAAGTAGTAACTAAACCACTTCCCATCGTCATAAAAATGTTAGCATAGGAGTATGCCGTAAGCTTAAATATTTTTATCCAGCCAGACAGATCCTCCAGGTATGTAGGCTACTCCTGGGAAGTATAGAGTATGCTTTAGCAAGCCTGATTAACTCCTTAAGGTCTCAAGAGTATGTTTCATAAATGATTGCTTTATTGCACTAAATCATAACTGAATTACTCAAATTACTCCCCGGGAAAAATATGACAACCTATGTAAGTATTTGCAATTTGGAGGATAAGAAGAACATATTTTGGCACAGGGAAAGTGTATTCAATACATTCTACTTCACATTCATTGTGGTCTTATTATATTGGCCTCTGATGGCATATATATCAACCAATAAAAAATAGTTTGTATTGTAGTTCTGTGACAAGTGAACACAGACATTTTATCAGAGAAATATAGTTGCTCATCAAGAAACAACTACAACAACAAAAATGTTGCTTTCAGAAGAGGAAATAGTTTTTGAGGAATAAGAATGAAAAAGACGGCGATGTCATTTTCACCTTCACCCTGAGAAATAACATTCCAGTAAGTTAAGTAGGTCTTTTAATTTGTCAGTACAGTTATATCTCTGGCATAGGACATTAAAAACATGGTCCTAGAGATGCAATAATAACTTCCTTTGAAAATCCAAAAGCTGACCGGTCTCCTTCAGCAGTTCGCTTCTTAAGACTTTCAGTATAAATTCCTTGCCAGAAGATCATAGTATATGCTACAAATAATGCATATCTCAACTGATAAAACAATTGGGAGTTGGCAATATTCCCATCAATAGCCAACCCAAGGTTTTCTTTGCTTTTGCAAAAATTTTCATTAGCTCCAAAATGTTTAAATAAGCCCCTTGACATAGGAGTTTGCTGGTGTTTACTCTTTAAGCAGTTCAAAATGAGGATGTAGGGTGTTTCAAAGAAGGTAGAGTTGTGTGTTTAGAACTCACTTCCATCCTCAGCCTTAGTGTGCTGCGGAAACTCTGCGTGGCCTGTGAGGCCCAGTTGACAGCACTGAGTCTCAGCTGTCTCATCCTTTCTCCTTGTGTAACACTGGTGTTCTCGTCCCTTCCAGCATTTCCCAAATATAGATGCCGCTCTCACTATCATGCTCTATCTCCACAAATATATTTTTTACTAGGCTCTTTTTCTTAGTTCAAAACATCTGTTATTTCTGGAGAGTCCATCAAGAACCCACATTTTATTAGAATATCAAGACCACCTTCTTTTCAATTAAAACCCTTAACAAAAAGAAAATCTATGCCTTTCTTCACAAAAGCTAGAATATGTCATATTAAGTGAGCTCTTTCTTAACCTTTCTCTTCAGCATTTTCTTTTGTGGATCAAGCAAAGGAGCCATCACTTGGATTTTCTTTGATTTAATAAAATATACATTTATTATCAAGAAAAAGTACAAAAAGAAAGATATAGGTAAAGATATAAGAAAGATATAGATATAGAGGTTTAGGCATATTTTCACTATATATTCGTTTATACTTTTATGCCAAGTGTGTATTTTTTGGGAATAAGTTTGTGTCTTATCATTTATAGATTAATTTCTTGCAATTAGATTCTCCTGAAACTGTGCAATCAGAAGAGCTAATATCTAAATTACCTTCAGACAAAAGTTTTGATATGGTCAGATGTTCCTGCTTTATTTCTTTTTCAAAATTAGTTAATTCAACTTCACTTTGTTTCTAAGGCTAAGTCTGTTCTCTCTTGATTATAAAGTATAAAATTTAGCTGGGCATGGTGGTGCACGCTTGTAATCCCAGTTCTTGGGAGACTGATACAGGAGGATCCGGGTTCGTGGCCAGCCTCAGCTACTTAGTGAGGCCCTCGGCAACTTAGTGAGACCCTGTTTCAAAAAACAAAGAATAAAAAAATAGGGTTGGGGGTATAGCTCGGAGGTAGAATGCCCCTGGGTTCAATCCCCAGTACCGCAAAAAAGTATAAAATTCAGAGTAAGTATCATTTTTTATTCTTAGTTGTACATTATAATGAGATTCAAAGTGATACATTTCATATATGCATTCAACATCTCTTGGTATGCTTCTCATCACAAGCCCCCTTTCCTCCTGGTGCATGCATATGGAACTCATTTTGTGTGTGTGTGTGTGTGTGTGTGTGTGAGAGAGAGAGAGAGAGAGAGAGAGAGAGAAATACCTGTTAATTTAAAAAATATCTACTGATGCTGTCTGCACATTTGCACATGCTTGGTAGCCTGGGGCAGCTCCTCTGGAGAACTTTATCTCTATTACCTATTTCTTGACTTTGGGGAGAGCATAGTTTCTACACTTTAAGAAAGCTCCCCAAGGTAGCGAGCTTTACAAAGTTGGCCCACAGGATGTTTTAGAGCAACCAATTTTTATCTTGCATGACAGAGTGCCCTGAAGAAGTGAGGTATCCGCTTACCGAACAGATGGACCACTTACCCTCTACAGTGATTAGATTGTTATGAAATGACCATGCTACATCAGCAACAAATTAAAAGGACTAAAAGCCTATTTATAAAGATTATTGTACCAATCAAATAGAACATGAATATGGTTAAGTTAGATACATGTATTGCCATGCATAATTGTTACTGAGCCATACAGAGAGTAGGCATAAATTGAAAGCAATTTACATAAATGCCTATACCTACATTTTTAAAGTCAAATTTTCATCTTTTAGCTATCTTCAGTCCTAAACTTTTTTACCAGACCAGCTCATCATCTCCAGACACTTCATCTTATCTCCTACCAACCACTTGTATCCCAGAGTTTCCAGAATTCACCACTATACTCTTCCAAGGCAAGTGCTCTGACCTAGAGCCCTCATTCCCTGAGTCTCTGAAATGACCCTCTTACAAGGATTTTAATCATATATGTACCCCTGCCCTCTGTTTTTTCTCTTTCTCCCCCAAACATAAAAATTTTCTAAGTCAGAAAATGGAAGGATGCCTGTGAAGGATTGCTGCGACCAGTAAGCTATTAAGAGGAAGAAGGGGTGAGTGATGGTATTAGAAGGGGAAGAAACAGAGTGGAAAAAATTCCATGCACCATCCAGTTCTTAGGGGCTAGGGTAATTGGAAGAGAAGAACAGTAACTTTCCATACTTTCCCTTGCCACATGCCTCGACAATTTTCTTTGGTTCATCATTAGCAGTTATAGTGAATGTCCAGTAGAACAAAACATATCTGTAAGAGCTGGAAAACTCTGTTCATTATCCATTCCTGTGAGTGATTCACCATGACCCTTGACATCTTGATATCTCTAAGAAATTATGCTTCAACCTTGGTTAATGTCTATTTCCCAAAATTATTTTGGAATGCTACTCTAAAACATTACCAAAGCTTGATGGTAAATTTGAGGTCAGCAAATAGAACCCCAAAAACAAAGCACAAAAAAGCTCACAAAACTTCATAGAATAAGTTTAGAAAATTCAGAAAAATACAAGAAAAAGTGAAAATTTCCTGGAATGCCACCATCCATATAAATCCACTTTTTACTCAAAGCTATATGTACTGAGTATCCTCAAACTTACTCAGCCAAGTATAATTTCAATAGCAAGAAATAAGTTCCTTTGACCAAAGTAAATCTTTCACTGTAGCACACCAAGAATTCCCTGAGTGTATGTGAAATTCTTCTTTAAGACAGAAGATTGATAATCCCAAGTCAAAGGCACAAGAGAAAGTGTTGTGACTGAATCTCAGCAAAATTGCCAAGACAGGCATGGTTAACTCTTTGTCTTAGCAAAAAAAAAAGTGGTGGTTTGAAATTAAGACTTCTTTAGGCTCAAGACCAGATTTCAGTGCAAAATGTTCTCCTATTTGTGTGTTTTGGCTAAGATCTAGGGAAATTCTTGAGACATCTTCCTTTTCCCAAGTGCTGGGAAAATTTATTCCTCCCTGTTCCCTCTCCTCAAAGAGATTCCCACAGAAGTCAGTCTGTCTATGTTATCTTCTATCTATCTACCTACCTATCATTTATCTATCATATCTATCATCTATCTATTATCTATATCTATCTCTTAAGAAACATTAGAATCCAAATCATACATTCTCATGCTAGACTCTAAAGTGTTATTAGAAATACCTTACAGGTACTCAAGGCCTTATTGGATATCACATGAGGGAAAGTCAATGTATTTATATGATTCTTTGTATTTTACTTAAGAGCATACAACAAAACTGGGCGTGGTGGCGCACACTTGTAATCCCAGTACTTGGGAGGTTGAAACCAGAGGATCCAGGTTCTCAGTCAGCCTCAGCTGCTTAGGGAGGCCCTCCTCAACTTAGTGAGATCCTGTTTCAAAATAAAGAATAAAAAATAGGGCTGGGGGTGTAGCCCGGAGGTAGAATGCTCATGGGTTCAATCCCCAGTACCGCCAAAAAAAAAAAAAAAAGCATACAACATGAGTCAGGAAATTCAAATGAAGGTTAGGTAAAATAATTATAGAGCAAGCCAAAGCTAAATATGATAGAACTAGGAAATTGTCTGAAAATAGAAATCAATTAAAATAAATTAATAGAAGAAACATTCAAAGAGCTAATAAAACAAAGAGATTTTTTAACAATATTTTTTCACAATAATCTTTTCATGTCCAATGTAAATGAAGTCTGACCTGACAAATTTCTGTAAGTATAAATGTACATATATGTTCAAGTTTTCAAGGGAAAACATGGAATAGAGTTATCTAAAATGGGATCATGGTAATTATGGCGATGATGACTCTTATTACAATTGTTGGAAATATCCCAAAATAATTAATCAACATAAGTAAAGTATTTGATGTTAGATAAATGTGTACACACACACACACACACAGAAGCATATGTATAAACATGTACAAGTATTATATATATCCTTACTTCTAGACAGCAGCTCTGTTTTTACTGAGACTTTCCTGTAATGTTGATATCCTGCTGATAAGTATTGAAATAACAGATGTTTTGAAGTGATACTTCCAAAAGATGATTATATCAGAGGTATAAATGAGAAAACCAGTGAAGTAAAATAAGTAGTAAGCACATTGAGGCAGGACTCAAAGTGCTCAGATTTTAAATCTGATTTTCCTTGAGAACAAGCTGCATGATTTTAGGTAAAATCCTGTAATCTCTCTAAATCTGTTTTCTCACTCTGAATGAAGAAATACCTGCACCGTCAAATGCATAGCACTGGAGTGAGGGTTAAATAAGACTGCAGTGCTAAAGGCACTTGGAGAGGCATTTGTTGGGTATGCTAATTTAACTAATAGATGCTTGTTTAGCATGTTCTATGTCCCAATGAGGCACAATTCTAGGTAATAGTGTATGATGATGAGGAAAATTGCAAATGCTTCTGTTCTGTAGCATACCTCACAGCATTTTTTAGGGAAAATGTATTTTAGATTAGATAGGTAGGTAGTTTAGATAGAAATGATAGATAGATGATAGATAGGTAGATAGATAGAATTACAAATACAGTTATGCACAGACATGTACACACAAACCATCCTAATTAAATTCAAATTATTATAAATGCTCTGAAAGAATGTCTTTTAAATGATGACATTTGAACTGAGCCCTGAAACAGAAAAATTTAGTTATGGCCAAATCTGGGAAAGATATCAGAGAGGAAAAAAATGAGACAAAGTATCTGAGGTGAGAATATTGTGTGTGTTTTAGACAGTGCAGCATATCTGGAACCTGGTGATGCTGATGATCACAGGACAAGATGACGCTCTGGAGGCAAGGGGGACCACATTGTAGAGGCTCGTGCATTTCAGAAAGCAGCTGACCTTTATTCTAATGCCACAGGAAGCCTTTGGGTACTGAAGTAACATGTTACTTGCAATTTAGGAAGCTAGCGGATGCTGTGTGAGCAGCAGATGGCAAGAGTGACCATGATAAAAGAAGTGGAAGAGAGAATGAACGGGGAAGGATTGTAGGCGATATTGTTTTAACAGTATTCATCACAATGATTTGTTTAATATGGCATTGCCCATATTTTCACTGGAAAGGCTGTCTATTGAGGAAATGAGAGCAATATTCACTAGACCAGATTCCTCAGACTCATTACTTAGGAAGGGGGTCTATTTATTGCCTCCTTTAAACCACTGCTTTCTATTAATTCACAGAAGCAGACACTACAGGGAGACTAAATACATTGACATTAGTCATCACAGTAAAATATACCTCAAATTTTTACTTTTGTGTGTGTATGTGTGTGTGTGTGTGTGTGTGTGTGTGTGTGTGGTACTGTGGATTAAGCACAGGGGTGTTCTACCTCCAAGCTACATACCCAACCCTTTTTACTTTTTGTTTTGAAAGAGGGTCTTGCTAGGTTGCTGAGAGTTTTTTTACATTGTTGAGGCTGTCCTTGAACCTGGGATCCTTCTGTCTCAGCCCCCCAAACACTGGAATTGTAGGCATACGCCACTCTGCCCAGCTAAAATTCTACTTTAAAATAGTCCTGTTTGGAAGTTGAAAATATCCTGGTCTCCCTCATACACATCCATGTATACTCCTGGATCAGGTAATGTTCCAGCTCCTTGCCGACCTGCCCTTATTGCTCCCTGTTCTTCATTTCTATTCTCTAAATGCCTTCGAAGAATTGGCAACTTTCTCCTAGTTGATTTGTAGAGCTATTTAATTTGGGCTGCATTTAGCTACTAAATCTGGATATGGTGTAGATAATCAAGTTTCAAGATGTCAAACCAATCCCTCATTCTTTTGTATTTGGAGATTCTAAGAATTCAGATGATGCAAGCATCTTTAAGGAAGAAAGGTCAAATTTTTTACTGTAGACATTTATCCCAGTTCTACTGACTGAGAGATTTCCTCCTTCCCTTCTGATATTATAATATGATGGTTTCCCTGGGAGAGGACTAACCTTAAGGGAGGGGTTCACATGGTACTGTTGGAGGAAAGGGTTTCTTTCGGTCTGTATAAATCTTGATCTATATTGTACAACTTGTTACAGCTTGGAAGCAGCATACTTCCTGTTGTAATATGTTCATTATATAAGAATAATACCATAACAATCTTGGAGGAATATTCCATCTTGGAGGAATATTATATCACTCAGGTCCTTATTTTCTGTTAGGTTTTCCAAAAATGGCAGTCTGCAAAGTAAGATTCTCATCTCAGTTAGATTCCATTATTTTTCAAATACTGAATTCAAATTCTGCCAGAAAAAAAGCAATAATGTATAGAAAACATTTTTTAAAGATTCCACCCTAGTATTGGAACCAAGAAGGGAAATGGAAACAGTATATAAAAGTCAAGAGTAGTTGCACAAGAAATAAATTTAAGCCATTTGCTGCCACTGGCCTTGAGCATAGTCTCTGTGACTGTGTTTTATCTCTGGAAATTTTTGGTGGAAGATTTATACACATCAGGAAAGATAAGAGTAGAAAGTCTTATAAACATGCTAGAACATTTCTTTGGGTATCTGGGTTGGATTCAATAGACAAGTTGGATTTATGAACTAACTGGAAATCTCAGTAAAGGTTAAAAGGTGCACTCTCCTTATTTTAAAAGTTCCTGTTGGGTTTTTGGTAACTGTCTTTTGTCTGAAATTCAACCGAATTTTGGAATGTCTCGATATAGTATTTTTGCGGAAATGGGTTGTATTTACCAAAGTCTGAGCATCTGCTCCACACCTTACATTACTAGGACCAGGTAAAACTATATTTGCTTCAAAAAGGAAAATTCCCTAAGCAGAATTTCAAAATATAATACTGAAGACCATGTTTGGATAAATAAATACAGCAACAAATAAAAGGGATTGGATAATCCCAAACTTTTTTTATTTTTTCAAATATTATCTGCAGAATTTTTCTATCTAACACTAATCCATTGTGATATAAATATCCTGCCCTCTCTATTTTTGAAATTTTGGCTTTTTTAATAATATAAATAAAAAATGTGTGTTTTAAAATTCATTGAACATGAATACAAATTTTCTCTCTTATCCGACTATTTTGTATTCCATGTATTACATGTATTCCATGGAATACAAAATAATAATAAAAGTTTTCATGAATTTCAGACATCTTATAAACTCAAGGTAGAGTGCATTTGAATTTTAAAAAATATTAAACTATACTGGTTTCCCTATTTTTCTAGTAACCTAAACTTTACAAAATCGTAAAAATAAATCAGTTTACTTTTTTTCAGCACACTTATAATTTTCCACCTTTTTCTTATTTTTACATAAAGAAATGCAACACAAAACCCACCTAATTCCCTAAGGAGCCAATGCCGTTTTGCCAGCTGCAGGGAATTTTCAACCCACTTGACTCATCTTAGGAGTTGGGGTTTCTTATATCTTAAAGCTGAGGTTTCTTGCAATGAGGTTTCTTGGGCTAAAGATTAGTCCAAAATGTGTTATAAAGGATATTCCAAGATTAGGAAAATTATAATGATAGAGAAAGTCAGCCAGCTTGGGGGTATAACTTATTTTTTAAATAATATATTAGTGCTAAAATACCTTGAGAGGAAGGAAACCAGTTTCAAATATTCTTCTGATACTTTTAATTAATTGCTTAGGTTTTGTTTAAGCTATCTTTCAACAAATTGTTTGGATTTGCTTCAGTAAGATCTAAAATGAAAACCCCCAAACAAACAAATTTAAATCTGCAACTCTTACAGCACAAAGAAGAAAACTTTAACTAAACATGGTTAAGTTCAGAGTAGGGATAAAGTCCATTCTTTACCTGCAATCCTATCTACCTATCTACTTATCTACTGTCCACCCCTTCATCTGGGTTTATCTCATTAGGAGTATACATTTATCTCTCATTGGTCATTTTTATCTATGTGAGTGTGTGTGTGTGTGTGTGTGTGTGTGTGTGTGTGTGTGTGTGAGCCCGGGGGTATTCCACCTCTGTGCTAACCACCCAGCCCTTTTTATTCTAGTTTTTAAATCTTAAAACAAGATCTTGATAATTTCTGTGTGCTGGCCTTGAACCTTTGATTCTCCAGTCTCATGTGCCACCACCTGGTTTATCTATGTGATTTGATGACAACATTTTTGAGAGGGATAAAGCATCCTTTACATTATTTATTGAGATTAAATTTAAGATCAAATTTAGAAAGTACAACAGTATTTCCAGGAAGTACCAAGAACAGGGATAGAGAAGGTGAAAGTTATCCTATAATCCCTTCAAAATGTGACTCAGTTGAGATTTTACTGCTTCAGTTCTATTTTCTATTTGTTCCCCTTAAAAATGGAATTTCCCTAGTTTGTTTTCAGAGGAGTGGGATGAATTTGGTGATAGAAGAAAATGTCTTTTGAAAGCTAGATGAGGGAGACTGAGTCCGTGGGCAGGAGGAAGGGGAAACCCTTGGCTTAGTGACATGATCTGGACAATAACCTGTGCATCAGTCTGGCTCATCCTGGGGTTTGGGCATCTCATAAAGCTTAGCTAGTATATATGGGAGGGCAAAAAGGAAGGAGACGATATCACTGGAGGAGTATTGTTTGTCCTTAAAAACCTGAAATCTTCCTTCAGGATTAAGCTTCGGATCTGTTTATGTATTATTTTTTCTACTCCCAGAGTGTGGAAGGAGCCTGTATAAAGTGAAATAATTTCACCCAGATAGGTGTAGTGTAACAAGAGTATTATTCAATTTTTTTAGAAAACTAGAAATCATCCAGGCTTCTTTATTATAGTCACAAGCGATAAGGAGAAAACGTGGGAAAATGAATTTACTCAGAGATCTTTTGGCTTGATCCTGATTTAAAATAAAAAGAGGATACTTGATTATTCATATGACCTTCATCATGCTCAAGGTATAAATTCCTCTCCTCAGAGCTTCCTCTGTTCCTCTCCATCACCTTAATCCCCCTCTCTTCTCCCTGTTAGGTCTCCTTATCTTTTGTTCCCCTTTTCTTCTTAAACCTTTTTCTTGAACCTTTTCCAAAACCTTTCCTTTCTTATCATCCCATTTTTCTGACTTTTACCTTTCTACCCCCAACTATGTTATTCTTCACTGATCATGCTGGAGGCAAGAGTTTTTTGAAAAATATTTTCCAGACCCTAGTTATATATATGTGTACATATATATATATATATGTGTACATATATATATATATGTGTGTGTGTGTGTGTGTGTGTGTGTGTGTGTGTATAAATTAAATGTATAAATGTAAATTTATATATATATAAATGAGAATGAATTAAACAAGTATTCAAAACATTGATTTGTATATTCTGACTACTGATTGTTTTAATTCAAGTTTATTTAAAGTTTCTTTCATTTACTTTTTACTTAAAATATGAGTCTGACTTATTCTTCTCTTTATATTCCTAAGTAGAGTATTGTAAATTCTTAGAATCACACATGTTCTAATATATTTTAGCTCTTCAACCTTTTAAAAAATTCCTTCTGGGATATCTCTGTTATCATTTCATTTTCACTATCCTTGGGTATCTCTTGGCTCTGGAAAAAAATTGCCTTTTTAAATAGTGTAATATCTGCAACCTGATTTCTGTTATCTGGATTAACCAAGTTATATATTTGGATTCCTGGTTATTGGGCCCGAGATGTACATCTTCAAAGTGTAATGCTCGGCCTTCTGATGCAGTGTGTGTTTCTAAAAACCAAACCATGACAAATTTGCAAATACAAGAATTTTAGCTTATCACATTACCTTATTTTCTAAGAATATTCAGAACAAAATATCCATGCCTTTAGCAGAGGGTTATTATTTTTTAAAACTCAGATTGTTGTCAGAACAAAGAGGATAGTTAGGACCCTTCCTCTTGCAAAATGAGGTTATTCTAGCTGTTATTATGAATGTACTGAAACTTTTACTCTCATCAAAGCTGATAAAAAAGGTTCAAGTATTTCATTTACGTAGTTTTCTCATCTGAAAGCAAAAGGCTCATGTCAAAAAATAAAAGGGGGGTCCATTTTTCAATAGGAATTTATTAAAATCCATACCATACTTAAATTGCCAGAAATCTATGGTAATTTATGATAAAAAAAGATTTTAAAAGTAATGTTTAAAATGAATTAATGTAGTTATTGCTATAAGACAATCTCCCAGTACTACAAGTATTGAAGATTAGCTTTTCAACCTGTTCTTAGTTTATAGATGGTCTAGGTGTACATAAAAGAATTAGTTAAAATACTTCCTGCTTAGACTATATTTGAATAATGAGTTAATATATATGTTTATTAAAGACTTTTTATATATAATTAAATGAAAATTAGCAGTCATGGTCTGCTACTTATACTTTGACTGACAGTACAACCACACAGTTGATCATTAAAAAAGTGTGTGCGTGTGTGTAATTCTTTAACAAATTGAAAACAACACACAAAAAATCTTTCAGAGGATACTCAGGTGCACACATTAAAATATTAAACAGGATTTCCTAAACTAGGATGAAGAAGGGCAGAATACAGATTGAGTAAATGAATCATATACCTTTTTATGTACGTTCAAAGTCTTGCTTTCAAAAATGTATATTTATTACCTATTTCTTCTTTTTATACATTCCTCCCTTATCTGCAGTCTTTGTAAATTAATTAGTATTTTATACATCAAGAGACATTTTCTTGGAGCCAATGCAGATATTTAGGTACACAATGACATTGTATTAATACACCATGTACACAAGCATGCTTTCCATTTTGTGACTGCTCCATTTGACTTTAAAATTTTCTTTTTTCCTTTCTTGAGACAGGGTCTCCCTCTGTAGCTCAGGCTGGCCCCTAACTCCTGGGCTCAAGGGATCGTACTGTTTCAGCCTTCAGAATAGCTGAGATCACAGGCACACACAACTGCATCTGGCTTTTAGTTTGTTTTTTTTTCTAAGAACTTATTAAAACTAGGTGGAGGCTAAACCTGATGAAATTTGTATAGCTAACGGGTCCTAAAATGAAAGTTTGAAATAGATGAGAATGGACACCTGGTAAAACCTTTGATGTGTATTTGAGTTGTGAATTTGACAAAGCAGTTCCTCCTAAACTTCTAAAACCCTAATGACATTTGGAAGCTTCAAAATACACCCACGATGCACATCTATGTGATTATGCTCTGCAAAGTTGTGTTTTTTTAATGATTCTAAATCAATGCTACCAGGCAGTTGTAAAATCATTGTTTGAATTCTTAAGCCTCTAATTCTTTGCTTATCTGTGCTGTCCAAAGGAAAAAGTGGTGGCTTACTTCATATTGCCATTTAGTTACTATATAAATATGCCTATTAAATAGTTTTTATAGGTGCTTTGAAAAAAGGTGCCATATAAGCTAAAGCTGGGAATCATAGGTTCTCACATTGGTTTCCTGTGTGACTTCAAATGAAAACTTAATTTCTTCGCTTCACTTGTTTTACTTTGAGATCAATATTTTGATTTTGCTTCATTAATCTTTGTTTAACCAAATAAGATAGTTTGAAGATATCATAAGATATAAAGTAAAATAAGATATAATCAGAAAGGTAGTTTTATTTTATGCAAGGATTATTCAGCCACATGTGCAATTTCTGGAACTATTACTTTTATTGTTATATATCTTTATATATAGTGTAAAGTTCTATTTGCTTCCCAAGCAGAAATTCATCAGTATAACCAACTGACCAAGAAAAATACCAAGAAACATACCAAGAAAAATACAATTTTACTACAAAAATTAGGGTATAAGTTCAAATGCATGGTTTAAAAAAACACTACCATCTATCTCATTCAACTTTGATTCTAGAGGTGACGGCCATCTAGCAGGAAAAAGTGAATCGATATGTAATATTCCAAAATAAAAGTTAAAAGCAACAGAATCAGAGGTATCCTGTTTGAAATCAGTGTCAGGAGAAGTTAACACAGTCTTTAAACTGGAAGGGAGAATATTATCCCCATTTCTTTCCCTGTATAATCAAATGTAAGGCAGAAAACAACTCCGTCTGTCGTCGTCAAATAAATGTAACATCTCCTTTATGTCATTAGGAGAAATTTGTGTCTATCCTTTAGAACTCAAAAGTATGTGCAAACAACCACAATAGTAAATTAACATGAAGTAATCTGTTAAAATATCATTTACTCATTAAACCACCTGGTACCATTCTCCTGTTTTACCATTGAAAGCGAAAGTGAGGCTGCAATGGTAAGGATTTAATAATATCCTCTAAACCAAAAATACAATAATGCAACCCACCTCCCAATCCTGGTCTCAGGCGATTGTCGTAACCATCTAAGAGTCGATCCAAAATCCTAGTGAAGACGGTGGTGTTGTCTTTAAGTTCATCTTGTGATGGGGGCTGTCCACAACTGAAGGAAGCATAGAGAGAGGCAATGGCCAAATTAATGTTTCTAATGAAACTTCTTTCCAATTAAAACCTTTCCCAGATTTTCCTACTTTCCTTTCTATTGAGTCTTTGAAAATTCCTTCTGGTGAATTAAAAATAAATAAATAAATTCCATATTTTAATTCTTGCCATTTTTCTCATATTTGTCCTCCTTCATGATACTCTTTAGTCAAATATTTCTAAATATGGAAGAAAAATTATGGAAAATCAGTTCTATCACCTTACTTTTTGGATTCTTCACATATATATTATATCATACATCTTCTCTGAGCAAGCAAAAATACAAGTGTGTGTGTGTGTGTGTGTGTCCCAGAGAGAGTTCGAAATAATTCATAGCTTTGTTTGTAGTAAAAGCCTAACTTTTTACCAGCCAACATCCGTTTCTGCATCCATTTTCTATAGATCTGTGTTTTGATTTTTTTTGGTGTTTTTAAAAGGTATTTAGAGGAGAAACAGACAAAACTTACACCTTAGGCTAATTATATTTTTAATCAGTGTACAAATTTCCATTCCCTTTAAGATTTCTGATCCAATTGTTAAAATGTATCTATCCAAATTTCTAATTCATTGGAATTTTTGTCATTTTTGGTCTTAGACATAAAAGTTCTTGGAAAAGATCAAGTTCAATACTCTGTATTTATTGTTCACTAAAGTGTGGCACAGTTTTAGTGATTGAACCCAGATTCCTTCAACTTTTAGGCTAAAACTTTATTTCCATGATTCTGTATAGGAATCATTATTCCTATTTAAATCTTATGGCTTAAGAAGGATGCAGCTTGTATTATTAGTGTTTGATTTTCAATCATCGTGACCACAGTTCAAGTTTTGTGTTTCTTATATTGATTACATTAATATCTATGCTCTCTGAATCATATTTTATGTAATGATTAGGATGACACTTCAAAAACCCTTTGAGAGAATTTTCTATCATATGATGGATCACACTCACTGATAAATTTCAATAATAGTTCTGACCTTGGGTAAAAAAAAAAGTGAATATAAGATATAAACTAAAAAACTGTCACAAATCTATACCTGTCATAAGTCTTCACCTTTCAGATTTCCTATGTAATACACCTTTTGCTAAATGCTTGTGTGTTTATATTGCTGATAAATATATGGAAAATTATTTATATTTTAAAGAAGAATTTACTTATTTGATAGTATCAGGAAATATAATCATAGTATCATTTTTAAAAACAAACTGTTTTTCAGGTGACTAATATTGTATCAGCAAAATGCAATGGCCATTTTTCTGCTAAAAAGTTTCAATTTATAATAAAGTTATTTAACACAAAACTATCAGTGGCATTAAATATATCAACTGTGTTCCTATGAAACAAGTTTTATTCTCCTATATTCAACATTAATGCCACGCATATTGAGGGCTTACTCTCCTTTGGCAAAACTAAACATCTTGTTGTTTTCTAAAATCAAGTTTTCAAAGAGTTCTGTGTCTTTCAGCATGTCTCATTTGCAGATGACAACAGTAAGGCAAAAATAGTCTTCTAAATGAAATTATTATGAGGACTCCTTGTCACAAAACTAACTGCCACGTATGCACCTTTCAAGGATATTGGAAGGTCATCTTGATAAAGATGGAAGAGAAATGCTAGCACACCTCAAGTTATGAGGAGCTCCTGATAAGAACTCTAAGAAAGAAAACAATAAAATAAGAAGGGAAAAAAAGATGAGCTGGAGTGACATGATAGAGGACAGTTAGACTGTTGACACGATCCTGCGAATGTGGAATGTCTATTACCTTTACCTGAATTCTCTAGGTTTTTATAGCTTATGTAAAATTCAGGAAATGCTTTTCCTCTCTGGTTTTGTCTTATAAATGATGATTTCACTAATTGTTTGCAATAGGATACAGATACCAAAAGACATCTCCACATTTTTCAAGCCAATCAGTTCGCCTATCCCATTTGGAATAAAAATCTTTCTTATTTGCGATTTTCTAATTGAGTTCTTTATATTTACGTCTAATTTACTATGTCAAACTGTTAATTACCAAAGAAGAACCCTAGGAAAAATAGAAATATTATTTATTTGATAGTACACATTCGTACCAATGTAGTGTTTCCTAAACTGAATGTATATTTGGAAGGGAAATGTCAGTTACAGTACCTGATTTGATTCCATATGAACCACTATATAATAAAACACTGTGCACTAACTCCATCTACAGGTCATTACAATAGTAACACTTCATATAATTTTTCAAAAGCAGTGAAGATCATTTAACTTCTCAAATTAAGAGAATCTGACAGTAATGTGTGTCCTGTTCATCTGGCATTCATATTTACCATGCACAACAGCAAAAAATAACAACATGTAACTTATCAATTAAAAAACAGTTCTAATTTCAGATATCTTTCCAAGCTATCCCATCTTTCTGCCTTAACTCATAAGGATTCACTTTGTATTACATTTGAAGAATCTCAGTTTTCTATAATATGTCTAATACTTTCTTATGGGCCACAGGAATAGGGTGCATAAGAAACACTCAAGCAGATAAAGAAATCTCTGAAGTATTTGGTCATGCATATAACTTCTACTATAATATCTTATATTTTTGATTGGATAATTAGAAAATATTTTGAATATGGTTAAAAATTCTTTATTTCTTATAACTTGTCTGCCTAGTATTTCTACTTTATTATATAAATTTGATTTTACCCAGTGTTTTAAAATATTTGCCTAATATATTCCACCTCTATTGGTTATATAAAAGTGATTTCAAAACATAATATGCATATATATTTCCAGAGACTTATGACTTTCAGATTATAAATATTATTTTAAAATTTCCACTTCCATGTATTCAAAAGTTATTCTATAATCTTTACAATAGGCTAGAATTTTTCTTGTTAGAAAATCAGCTTACATGGTGTGCAGACACTAATTGGTGTAACTTTTTCCATGAATTAGGAAGCCGCACATTTTATTCAGTAGCAACTAAATAGTAAAAAGTTCAATTCAAGTCTTAAATGTTGAATTAATACACTTCTTAATAAAGGACTGTTAAGTGTATTCTAACATGCAATTAAGATGTTTACTTTTCCTTACTACTCTTTGTTAGTCTTAGCTGGATTTTTATTGCAGTTAAGTTTTTTTTAATTCCCTTAGTCATGAATCATCCATGGAAATTTTCCCCCTAATGGAATAAATGAAAAGTTACAAAAATTCTCATGCAGATTTAAAATAAAGGGTCCCCACCTTCTTCCAATCAATGTGCTCAGAAGGAGGGTCCAGGCCCAAAGATATTCAGAGAGACCCGGACTTTTCTTCATTGCCGACTGGAGCAGCTAGAAAGTAGAATAAGTAGAGATCAATGTGTCTTGCAAGAAACATCAGGTTCTAACCACTAGGGCTGACTGAGGCAGTTCAGATGAATGCTTTGAAGTCAGGAAATGACCTCACTGAAATATGACACCTCATTGGAAGCAATGGGAACCTGGAACATCCATTCTCCACCTTCCCTTCCATTGCTCCATTCAGAAATACATCAATATCTTAATTTCTCCTGTAAAATATATGTGTGTGTGTGTGTGTGTGTGTGTGTGTGTGTATAATCAAGTTTACATGCTCTCAGGTGACAATATGGCTCAACATAAAAACTGTGAGTTGTTTTCCTCTAGGATTTGTATTTCCACGATAGTTGGATTTATTCTCTTCTTGTTTATCATCTGAAAATTTTGACCTTTCTGTTTCGAGTCCCCATGCCTGAACACATTGAAATGTTAAGGCTAGTGTCTATAACAAGGAGAACGTGTTTGGGGTGGGAGGTGGAAGGTTGACATGCTCCGTTGACTGAATTCAGCTCTGAATTCTGGATGTACCTTGATTTCAGAAGCAACTGTGCTTATCTTTTTTATAAAGACCATTGGAAACACACTGTTGAATGCCAAAGTCGTGCTTCTATTCCGTGCCTGTGACTGCCTTGTTAAATATGCTCACTAATGTTTCTGGGAGGCTAAAGGAAACACTTTATAGTCAAGCCATGTACTGATCTCTCTCTCACATACAAACCACATGCACAGAAATGCACACAAACATGCCCACACATATCTTTGAAACCTTCTCCAATTCTGCCAGGTTGCTGCTAGAAAATGTTTCATGTCAAACAGATGGAAGCTCCAGTGCTTTGCTTTGCATGAAAAAAAGGAGGATCTTTTTTTTTCGTCTCTTAGATAAAGTGCAATCAATCACTTATCTGATTGTTGAATTTAGTGGCATTTTGGAGGAACAGAGGAGTGCGGAAGGCTTGGAGAATTAAACATATTTATAACCTATATGTGGAGTAAATTTCAGAAATTCAGTGAACTATCTGGTTAAGAAGCAGATATGCTATCCTTTTACTGCAATGTACTATTTTGTATTTTCAGTCATCATACGAAAAATGTTAAAAAGTATATGTTAGCACTTCCCTGACTCTATACTCTTTAGTAGAGTCTGGTGATTAATGCTTGCAAGTATTTTAAAACATATTTTTCACTAAGCACTCTATAGTTGAATGTAGTATGCCTTTAAATGCATCTACAAAATGCTTTCTCCACTCTCGGGGATCATTTAAATCAGTAAAAACCATTACAAACAAGCATGTAAGCAATGAAACATAATTAATGTGTTTAGAGTGAAATGGTGTAGAGATAAGAATTGTGAGCCTCATCATAGATTTCATTTAATTTAGTGACTGGTTTTGACACAGATGAGTAGCATATGACAAGAAATCTTGGGTAAACATCATCGTGTTAAAATATTGCATCTAAATGGCACAATTATTATTTACCCTTTCATTAATCTTTAGCATCTGTTATGAAGGGAAAATCAACTTCTCTTAGTTCTCTTAATTTTGGCTGATCTTTACAAAAAGGGGACATTTCTGAAGGGGTAAACAAAACAAAACCCCAAGGTGAGAACACCATAGCTTTTCGCCCTCCTCTGATATTTTCCAAAAAAGAAAAACAACACTTCAGTTGTTGAGTAAGAAAGTTTCTTGCAAATACCAACATAATAGTTTAAAAGAATCGCTAAGCTGCCTCCCTACCCCTTTGCACCTTCAGCCTCCCCCCATCCAGACACATGCTCACTTGCAACACCCATCTCCCCGGCCACCCATATCAAAGAATAAGTTGAGTTCTCATGTGCAGAATGGGAGAGACCCCTACACCAGAGGGCATTTCAGCAGCGTCCACTGGAAAGGAGAAAGGAGGCGATTTTTTTTTCAACCAGAATAAGAGTGCCTTCCCTAAGAAGGGAAAGGGAGATAGGCTGTCTGTCCCAGCGTCTTAACTTTAGACAGTGGCCCCCAACGCCCCTCCCAAACTCACCCTAGGTCCCCCTGGCAAAATAATAATAATAATAATAATAATAATAATAATATAGCAATAATAATAATGATACCAAAACAATATGTCACCACCCACCCGTGTGGAATAAATTCAGCCTGCCTAGGAAAGCAGGCGAGAAAAAAAGAGAGAAAGCTCCTCTATCGCTGCAGTTTTCACCCTGAAAGAAAAACATTCGTTGCTTCTACCTGCTAAGGGATCAGGCATGCCCTGATCCCTCTGCCTGGCTTTTCTCTCCCCCCACTAGAGCATCTCTGTCTCTCCAGCTAAAAAAAGCCATGTTCCTAGCTCTGCGTGTCGTGGTCCGAAGCCGCACTTACCTCGGGCCCCCTCTGGGCACCGGATGGCTCGCTCTCGACCGGGGAAAAGTCTGCGAGAGAGAATCGTGGCGAGCCGAGCCGGCGCGAGTGTGCGAGTCCCGGCGCGCCGAGGGAGCGGAGGGGCGTCCTCGCTCGGCCTCGCACTCACTCGGGCTGAGCCATGATGGGCTCTGCGTGCTCCTTGGCTGAAGCTCTCACACCCCAATTTGCTTCCCAATCTCCAATCTGCAGCTCTACAACAAAAGATGCCTCTTTACCAAGACAGTAGTAATACGTCCCAGGGCAAACCGGATGTGAAATAGGCGGTGACTTCATGCCAGAGAGATTTTATTTTAGAAAGGAAGGTGGTACCAGCCAGTGGAGCTGGAGACCAATCCGCCCATTTTTTATAGGCAGCACAATTTGCACCGCTCTGGCCCTAATCCCCCTTCTCTCTAGCTGCAGACTCAAATCCTCCCACAATCTGCTGCAAGCATGCCTTTTGGGGGGGTGGGGACGTGGGGGAGTGAAGGGTAGGAAGGGGGAGAGACCCAGGGACCGCACTTAGGAGCGTGTCACACTTGCAATGTGTCAACACCCGATTTTAAGGTGTGCCCATTAAAAAAAATACGGCCGATCCGTAATCAGCGCCTCCACCTTTGATCAAAGATTGAAGCACTTCATCCGTATGAATGAACGCCAGCCCCGGAGCAGGCAGACGCAGGGTTACACGTGTGGAGAGCGCTGTCTCCTGGCCCCTCTCGCTCACACGCGCCCCGACACACATGTCTAAGTCCCTGTGTCTTGCAGAGTCATGAATGGTGAGCGAGGAGAGGGCAGAGTTCTGGCCGGCCGGGCATCTGCCGCGGGGTTTAAAGACTCCTTCGCACTTTCTCAGGGTGTGAGCGCTCTGCACGCCACCTTCCTGGGGTGGCTTAGAGGACGGCCAGAACACGTTCCCCAGCCGGGTTTGGATCTCGGCAACTGTTGTGTGCATGCGTTCTCATGAAAACTGTGCTGGGTTCCCGGAAGAGGAATCTTGAACTTTAAATAAATCATGCCTCATGCCGATCATTTCTAGGTTGGAGAGTCAGCTCCCCATTTCCGGAGTCGTTCCTTTCTTTGCCTTGAACTCCACCATCCTCCGATGAGGAACATGGGAAAGGGGAGTGGAGGAGATGGGTAAAAGTCAGAACAAAATCGGCTTCAACTTGCCCCCTCCACTCTGCCCTCTTCTATTACCCTCCCTGTTAGTTCTCCGCCCACGGATAATTATACACTCAGGGAAGGGGTGTGTGCTTCAACATCAGCCTAACTATTTCTAAGGAATAGGGGATGACTGTGGTTCCCTCGGATTTTGTGAATGGCTGTTTGTAGCAAGGAGGGGATGGGTGCAGAGTTCTGGGAGTGCTTCCAGAAAAGACCTAACCCACCCCGGGAGCTGTCCGTTCAGCACTGTGGTCCAGCCTGGACAGGGGGTGCTGGAACTATAAGGGATCTCCTGGTAATACTGCTGGTGCATAAGGTCCAAGCTTTGGTAAGCTCGCTGGCCATTTTCTCCAAGTAGGCTTCTGGTAGAGGAGACATTCCGGACAGGGGCTGAGCATGGCTTAGAGAAGAAAGAAACTAAATAAATAGTCAATCCTTGTTTTGATTGTACAAGTGCTCCTTGACCTTGGGTTGCGATGTCGGTCAGCTTGCATGAATGGAACTGAAGTCAGGTGATTCAAAGGATAAGAAAAAAGAAATTGAGGGACAAGTTCAGAGTTGGCCTAGTTATCTTCTGAGTTTTGAGATGACATGTTGCTAGGAAATGATTGCAGAGATAAATGTTTGAAAGGAAGATTTGAAGACCATCTTCGCATATCCCTATTTCTAGGCAGTAGCTAGTTGCCGGTGATTAAAATGACAAATGCCAAGGTTTTCTTAAATGGGCATATTAAAATAGCATCACAGTGTCCCTTGTGTGACATTAACCAAATTTTGTTTATTTACTTATTCATTAATGAATTTATTTATTGGACAGTTTTGAGAACAGAACTGACTTTAAATAAAATTTTGAAATCCTGAGTTAACAATTAGAAAATATTGAGCTAAGGATGTAGCTCAGTGGTAGAACACATACCGAGCATGCCCAAGGCCCTGGGTTCAATGCCCAGTACTGCAATAAGTAAATAAATAAATTAGAAAATATTGTTTTCTTACCTCTTCACAGTTTTGTTGTTTTTTTTAAAATATCAATAGTCACAAAAATGTGATATTTTATGTTTTTCTTCTTTTTGCTAAATTGTTATATTCCTTTGACTTTCCTCTAAAAATTGAGAAAAATGTTATAACCTACATCTATATGTCACATAACCGAATAACTCTACTGATTATGGTTTTGCAAAACACAGTCCCTGAAACTATCATTGAACAATGGTCTCTAAAAACAATGTCAATCACATCCTGCTTCAGACTAAAAATATTATGTGACTATGCAACAGGATATAACTGGACAACATTTTTATACATTTAAAAATGAATGTTTGAGCCGGGCATGGTGGTGCACACTTGTAATCCCAGTACTTGGGAGGCTGAGATGAGAGGATTTCAGGTTCGCAGTCAGCCTCAGCTACTTAGTGAAGCCCTCTGCAACTCAGTGAGACCCTGTTTCAAAATAAAGAATAAAAAATAGGGCTGGTGGTGTAGCTTGGAGGTAAAATGCCCCTGAGTTCAATCCCCAGTACCACAAAAATAAACAAATAAATAAATAAACAATAAAATAAAAAATAAATGTTTATGAAGAGTTTAGGGGTTATAGTATTTATATAAAAAATGAAGTGCCCTTTAAAATATAGTATTCACAAGGTGGAGTAACTAGATGATTCCTCATAAATATCTTTTTACAATTGTGTGTGTATTTGTATATATGCACATATACATCTCTCTCTATATATAGTTTATATAGTATATTTGCTATGGGACATCCAAGTTTTTAATAAGATGCAAGTCTTTAAAATATTAACAATTTGACTGCTCCAAAAAGAGTAATTGCTACTCTGAACTATGAGTGTGTTTGTTCTTTCCTATATGAGATTTCAATAAAATATACACATATTATCAGGAATAAAATACAAACAATGACAAAGCAATGATTGACTTTATATTGTCTTTCTATATTGAATCTTTTAGATAATAGTTGACATTGTTCTTTTTCTCTTATACCCAGACTAAATCTCTTCAAAGTGTGTGTACACTTGAAGTAAGTTATTGAAATAATAATAACCATGATGTTTACATTCTTAAAGTGTTTACTTGGTTCAAGTCATATGCTAATCAATTTGCACAAATCATCCAATTCAATTTTTGGAACAAGTCTATGTGAGAAATAGACTTGATCCCCATTTTATAAGTCATTCAATAAATTATGGATTAGAGAAATCAAAAGACTTACCCAAGGTCACACAACTAGTGAGAATCCATGCTAGAATCCAAATCCAAATTGTCTGACTTCAAAGCTTTGTCTCTTAATGACACTTTTAAGTCACTCCTTTCTCTTCCTATGAGGTTGTGAGCTCCTATTAAAATCTTTCTCATTCACTGTATATACATGCTTGACCATTTTTGTATCAGTCACAGAAAACCTATCTCTGGATGTTTTTTATTATGTATCCATGACAAGAGTCTTTCTTTAGATGATTGAGTGTGTCCATATGCAAGAGTGTGTCAAGCTTACTCTAGGATTTCAGAGGTTTCTGCTACTTTTCTTCTATCTCATGAGGCCAGTGGCCAAGACCCTCCTAACAGTAGCTTTTGGCAGAAGGAATTTGAGGTCAACCCCAGGACCAGAGATCCTGGGGAGGCCTAATAGCTCTTTCTCTCCAGTGTTGCAGTCTGGTACATTTTGCTTTTCCTGTCAATTTTAAATGGCAGGAAGCCCTGACCCAATTGAAGAAGTGGTGCTGATTCTATTCAATAGAATAATGTTTTTACTTTCTCCAACTAAATGTGAAGCAAATGAGAAAAAAATAGCAAGGTATTTCCATTCATTTAGTGCAGCTTTTTATCATTTGCAAAATAATTTGGGGTGAAGGAGATAAAGTAAGTAAAAATTTAAAAATATCAAATAAGCTTCAGCTGAAAACTAAAATGAAATGATCTTTTAAAAATCTATTGACATGGCTCAAATATATACACTAAAAATATTTCTTTTTTTTGCCATACTGGGGATTGAACCCAGGGGCATTCTACCTCCGAGCTACACCTCCAGCTCTATTTTTTATTCTTTATTTTGAAACAGGGCTTCACTAAGTAGCTGAGGCTGGTTGCGAACCTGTGATCCTCCTATCTCAGCCTCCCAAGCACTGGGATTACAAGCGTGCACCACCACACCTGGCTCAAAATATTTGTTAATGTTAGCATACTGTGAAACATGGCCATCAATCTGTAACAATAAATGTAAAGTTTGCAGTTGAACACCTAGATTTGTATATATACATATGTATATATATACAAATATATAAATTTGCATATATAAGTATAAATTGTATATATTTATGACAATCTCTATGGACTGTTTTATCATACTCATAAATTAGTCCCACTTTTCTAATTTTTCTGTATGTAATACAGGTCATCTTTGTAAATGAACTGTACTAGTAGGTCCAGAGGGATAGCCCTTCTTCTATAATTGTTACTAAAATAATTGCTCAATTGGGAGAAAAAAAGAAATGTGATTTAAGAAATATAGTATTTTTTGTACCTTAAACATCTTTGTAATATGGGTTATCCAGACAAATTATTTTTTCCCTAGGCTAGAAAGCTAGTTTGGCATTTCTGCATACTGAGAGACATGGTAAATAAAATATTAAAAACAAAAATAAAAACATCTTTTTTATATTTGAGTCGTATATTTGCACTCTAATATTTTTCTTTGTTAAGATGAATGGAATGAATATATATCCAATGAGTAATGTGTATTAACTCTCTAGCATACTGGAATAAAACGATCTGAGTTACAGAACCAATTTAGAGAGATCAGTTATCAGAAATAGTAAAAAAAAAAAAAATTAGGCATGTCAGTACCAAGAAACTGCATTTAGTTTGTTCAGGATCTTCTGGCATGATTAAGCTATGCCTAGTATAAAATATTTGAAGAGTTTAATGTGGTCTCATTATCCTGTCTAACATTTGCATTTACACATTTGTTTACAATCATGAAACACCAAAACACTGACACTAGCATAAAAGCAGCATTTAAAAATCATTCGTCAATCCCTGAATGGCCACAGGATTTGTGGAAAGGATAGGAATCAGAAGGATTTACTAGAACAAAGATCAAGAATTAAGACACTAATGCCCCATCTGTTCCATAGCTCCCAATTCTTGATGTTTACAATAATTGTGGTTTGTAGAATGAAATAGAAATGAATCTGTGGATACTGATGCATTTTTATTATGATTGTGCATGAATACATTCAAATAAAATGAATGCCCTGTGTTACATGTAGAAAATGGGAAAAGTAGATTTTATTTACTATATCCTACAACTATACAAAATAACTTCTCTTTTTTCACATTTATTTATTTTTTTTAATTTATTGGTGCATCGTAGTTATATACTTTAGTTGAACAAAATAACTTCTCTTAACCTAATCCGTTTCCAATTTTGCTGATACTAACATTTACCAAGCTTTTTCTTTAAAGTTCAAATCTATATCTATCTATCTATCTATCATCTATCTATCATCTATCTGATTATACATAGGGAAGGGAAGAACTAAAGTGTTTTAAAGATGAATGACAATTACTTCAGAATAATTGTTAATGAAACAATAACAAGCTCATGCAAATCCCACAACAGTAGACTGTTTCCCATGAGAATTTGGGATTTGACCCAGAGAGCATTGCTCTGGATATGTTAAAAAAATAGCAGAAACAGAATAGCCAAGGCCAATTTAATGACAATGTCTGTCGTTGCTTATCCTAGACTTTGCTTATAATGATGCCAGCACCTAATTGCCATTGAAAAACAAGTGAGATTTTGAAAACAACTGAGTGACCTTTATTGGAATTCAACATAAAGTAGATTTTTTTTTGCACCAGAGATTGAACCCAGGGACATTCTACCTCTGAGCTACACCCCTAGCCTTATTTATTTATTTATTTATTTATTTATTTTTACAAGGTCTTAGTAGGTTGTTGAGAGTCTCACTAAATTGCCGAGGCAGGTCTCAAACCTGTGATCCTCCTGTCTCAGCCTCCCATATACTGGGATTGCAGGTGTGCATCCATTCTTAAATTCTTCTGAAGGGGATGACAGAATGAATCTCAAAATAACATTCCCTTTTCTCATAGAAGATATTATGTCATATTTAGTAGCTATAATATACAAGACACTGTACTAATTCCCCACCCACCAGGATCTTTATTTAATTGCACCCTCACAAAAGTGCTGTTTGCATATAGAGAAAGTGAGTTCCGAAAGAATAGGGGTTTTCCCACAGGCATGTGGCTCATAAATCAAGCCTGAATATCAACCCAGTCAGAAATTCGGCTGCTTCCAAATTTCATAATTATAAGGTACTGAAGGTAAAAATCCCTTTCACATGGCTCGCGAGTAGAAATGTTATGAGAGACTTGCTGAAACTATTTTTGATCTCAGGTCTTTGCAACAACAAAATTAGTTGTGAATTAAAAAACACTTAGTTTAGAGAAGCAGTCTTGCATAGTATTTAAGAAAAGAATTGGCAGATCTCCTTTTTTCTCTGTGAATTATGTAGTGCTTGACCATTTCTTTGAACTTCAGTTTCTTTATTTGGAATAAGGGATTCATATTTGCATCATACATGGAATATTTTTTAGATGATATCTGCCAAGTAATTAGCACATTAAAAAATTCACAACATTTGTTAGCTATGTTTATTGTTAGAACAATCTTTACAATGTAACAGTCTGTGATAACAAGTAGTTGTTCCTGGAATATTTGGTGACTTTCCAATACTGAAATTAAGTTTTTGGACACAGTAATTAATTCACTTGAGGCTCTGCAGTTGAACCAACACACTCGGACCAAATTTATCAAATTCCAGATTGACCATTTGGTTTTTATCATCATAGAAGTGTAGCCTGAAGCAAGGAAGCATTGGCCTTTGTAAGGAAAGTGAATTCATTATTTTAGAGAAACTCAACTCAGCAGGTGGTGGGACATAAGACATAAAATGCCTAAGGCAGAAACCATCGCAAAACTCAACTCCAACCCCTGGACAAGAGGTGAAAAATCCTCTCTCCATCCAACTTCTGCTCAACTATGTCACCAACAAGACATTGTAGGATTAGTGAAAAAGATGGGACGCTTAATGTTGAAATCAAATAAGATGGAACAAAAACAAATGGGAGGAAAAATAATGAATCAGAGTCTAAGGGAACTAGGGTACTCTTACTATGTTGTACACGTCTACTGACAATTGGAGTTGATATTGCTGAAGCAAGAAGCAGTACCCTTCTGGAGTTCTGTGAAAGACAAGACAAGCTATTTAGTTTAAATTCAGCAAATTCCGGTTGGTCATGGTGGTGTATGCCTGTCATCTCAGTACTTAGGAGGCTGAGACAGGAAGATAGTAGGTTCAAAGCCAGCCTCAACAACTTGGCAAGGCTCTCAGCCACTTAGCAAGACCCTGTTACCAAATACAAAATAAAATAAGGCTGGGAGTGTAGCTTAGAGATAGAATATCCCTGGGTTCAATACCCAGCACCACAAAAATAATCTGAAATAAAAAAGCAGCCTTTATCAGACAAAAGGGATGTATCTAGGAAAATTCTTGCAAAGATCCATTTTTATACCAAGTTCTTGTTTTATTTGCATGGAAATATTTTATTAGGTGAGTTCACTGTGTGATGAATCAAGTGAATCATATCAATGTTCTGAAATTAAAATTAAACACAAATATCAACCATTATTTCATTGACAAGTAAATAAAACATTTTGCTTTGTTTTATATAGATTAATTTGAATTTAAAGTGTGCTTATATTTCTTCTAAGCTATCAAAGTGGAATAAAGATAGACCATAGAAAGAGTGTCTGAGAAGCAGTATAACTAGATTGACTCTCTGTTATGCTTCCTCAGTAGCACCGTGAACCATGTTAAAATGCTGTAGTTACTCTTCCGGTGACCTTGGGAGACTTCATACCTCTAGGAAAACTAGCTATTTTACAGATTGAACTGTCCTAAGTTAGTCTGACAGCCATATGTTTAAATCATGATTTCAGTGCCTGGAGAAATTTTTGTCAGGCTCCCAAACAAGTCAGCGAATTCAGTAGAACTGCCCTGTGGCTTGGAGAAACGTGGTTGGGGAAGGTCAGTCAAGGTTCAGAAAGCCTTTGTCAAAGGCTTAAGGAGCGCTCAAGTGCAAACCCTGTTCCCAGACACAGCAGCAACTATTTCTCATACATATGCTCCAGAAAAGCCTGGAATTTACCGCAAACCACACACAATTACATTCTAAAATGTGGTTATGTCACCTCAGATTTCTGAAAATCGATGTGTAATTTGACTCTGAGAAATATATAAAAAGAAATGAAAAGTTAAGACTAAAAATAGACCACAGGCTAATAGACTTTTGATAAGAGCTTGCAAGGCCCCTGGTAAATGTACGGGGTGGGGGGCATTTTAGGATAAGATTTGTTTCAACCTCATAGCAATTTCTCTACTACCATACTGGGGCGCAGCTAGGGAATGTGTTTATAAAATTTGAAATTGTGGACCCAAATTTTCTTATTATGTTTTCCCTTTCAAATACCATTCTAACTTTAAAGTTTCTTTTTTTAACATCAATTCAAACAAAAAGAGAAACATAGTTCTCAGAGCTCATTATGCTAAATATTAAGGGAAAATAAAATTTTATATGAAATGTAAAAACCCCATGATGTCTAGACAATATAAGTAGTCATTTATTCGTCTCCTTTTTATTTATTTGAAAAGCCCTCAGTAACTTCCTTTATACAGATCATTATTTTAGTTTCCACATCTGAAGCCAAATTTGAGGTTTCCTTATTTAGCATCACACTATCTGAAAGGACACATCTGCTCAGGTCTACTAGTGTCACTTCCTCATGCTCCTTGGCAGAATACATATCTTCCTATGTATTTGGAGTTTCCAGAAATTATTTTATACAAAATATTTAAAAACCATTGCATAATTTAATCAATTTGGGGGATTTTGTGTTGTTAGAATATGTTAAGATTCAAAAGTTCTCTGCAAGAGTTAATGTGAACAAATCCATTCAGATTTTTTTGTAGAAAAAAATGAAGCATAGGATTTGTTCTACCATTTAATAAAATGTACATGAAGCTATAGTAAATAGAACTCAATAGTTATAGTACAGAAAGACTTACACAGTGATAAATAAATGAAGAATACAGAAACAGACCCATACATATAGGCGAAGGTAGTTTTCCAAACCAGTGTAATGTAGTTGATCAATTAATGCATGAAATGGATTATAGATCATATGTTCAAATTAATCAAACATAAAAGCCTTAAAATTAGATTCCTAATTGTAAATAAAAATTGATTCCTGCTGAAGGAAGATGTTAACAAATACTCTATAATAATTAAAGATACATAGGATGAAATGATGCCAATAGGAAATTTCTATTCATGGCCAATAAACATGGCAATAGACATTTGATTATAATTATCATGGAGGAAATACAAACTAAATATTATATAATGGTTTTCTTATTATAAAACTTTTTAAAGAATTGACAGTATTCAGTATTCATCTGAGTTTTGGGTATTAAAATTGGAAATCTTAGTATATATTAAATGATAAATACATACAAAATTGAAATCAGTTTCCTATTTCTGGAAATCTATTCTATAGAATACATAATGCAAGTGTGGAAGAGTATGTTGTTATGGAGGATTAAGGAAAGATTATCTCTAAATGCCTCTAAAATTAGTTGTATCTTAAACATCTAAAAATAGGAGAATGGTTGAATAAATGTTCATATATTCACATCATGAAATTACATGTAGCATTTTTAAAAATGAATCAAATCTTTACCCACTAACACAAAAGGTGTGTATAATGCATTAATGATTCAAAAAGCAAAGATTTAAGTAGTATGATTTTTGTTTTCCAAAATATATATGTTATTCAAAATAAAATATAGGTTTGAAATGGCATACACTGTTGTATGCCAATTCATAAAACTGTTGATAGTGTTATTCCTTTTATTTTATCATTTCCATATGGTAAAAATTTTTAATGATTATATATAGCTTTGGTTAAAAATTTTATAAAATAATAAAAGAAAAAGACTCAATTATTTCCTTTTTAATTTAATGGCATTCTATTTATTAATTCTCGTTTTTATTTCCTGAACTTTGGGAGTCTCATTGAGAAAATCTCTACCAGTGCCTATATGCTGAAGAGTTGGTCCTATGTTTTCTTTTAGAAATTACAAAGTTTCTTGTCTAATTTCTAGGTCTTCTAGCCATTTTGACTTGACTTTCATGCAGGATGAGATAGGCACTTATTTCATTCTTCTCAATATGGATATCCAGTTTTCCCAAACCTTTCATTGAAAAGGTTGTCTTATGTACACAATGGAGTTTTACTCAGCCATAAAGAAGAACAAAATTATGTCATTTTCAGGAAAATGGATGGAACTAGATAATATCATGTTTAGTGAAATCAGCCAGTTGCAGAAACTCAAGGATCATATGTTTTCTCTTATATGTGGAAGTTAGAGAAAAATAGGAAACAAAAGGGACATTAGATAAACGAGGAGAGAAACCAGTAGAACAGTGAAGAGGGCTTGAAGGAGAGGGGTGGGGAGGAGAAAAAAAAGGATGATAGAGGAAGGAAACAGTCCAAATAACATTATGTCCATGTACAAAGATATCACTGCCGATCTCACTAACATGACGGGGAGGGAGGAGGGAGTCACACCAAGTGCTGTGGGCATGTATGTTTGCATCACTTTGAATCTTACTATGTTGCATAATTATGAACCAAGAAAACTATAAAAAAGGAAAGTTAAAGAATGCGATTTAGATCCCTGGATACAGAAGAAATGATCCAATGACACCCAGAGTTCACTTGAAATCCACACATTCTGAACTTTTTGCAAAGATAGGTTTCTCGTCATTGTCACCCGGGAAAAGTTGGATTCTCAAAATTGCTGAGATCTTGTGCACTTCCAGAAGTCGAGGAGGAAGTGGCAGCACAGTGTTAGAAGCTCATACTCACCTTCCTTGTCTTCTTAATTATACAGTCATTCGGGAGTAACACTTACCTTCAGAAATAAGATCCTTAGTCACACCTCCAAATACATGTGTATAGGTTCACTCTAAATTCATCAGCAAATGATTGAATAGGAACTGTCAATCAATGGTACAGGTATGTTTGAGTCAGAAAGACTAGTGCATGTTATAAATATCAGATTATTTTTTGCAGTATTAAAAGTATGGTGACTTGCAGCCATTTCTTTTTTGGTTTCCAGGAGAAATCACTTTGTGCCTGTGAATAACCTAGGGAGCATATGTTTAAGTATGTTAGTTAGCATCACGTCGATGGAAACCAGAGTTCTTTGAATACTTCCCTGTCTATATACTAGGAAACCCTTCATTATTAGTCATGTAATTCTCATAGTCTGGTTGTTAAATGAATCACTTCTTGTCTCCTATGCTGGAGAACTATGCTGAACCCTTGTGGGTTTGCATGGCAGTTATGCAAGTAAACAGCTACCAAATCCTATTGAGGATTTTTTTTCTTGCACTTACATTATATTGTCCCACAAAGTATCAGAAAGGAGGGCATGTTTTGAAATAGAGAATACATTTAAATATTTTAGATTCCTTTATTTTTAGCCCTACAAAATGTACCACATCAATTTAGCGTTTACAGAGGCATAGTTAACTTCATAGACAAGAAAAAAGTATAACTCTTCTTGCATTGTTATGCAAAAAAAAGACAATAATTCTTCCACTTATGAACAGACACTTTAAACATTTATTCTCTATGTGTTGAAAGCATAGCTTTTCTGTCTAAAGGATGAAAATATCAGGCATGATCAGTGATCAATATTTTTTCAGGATTTTATTGAAATACTTTCAAGTTTAAAACTTTGATCATTCAATGTTATTATTGAATGGTAGATGAAGTTAGCTTTTCTTATTCGTTACTTAGCTTACATAGATTTGCATTTCAGAAGAGTAAATAAGTGAAGATTAACTTGATATTTCATAATATGATCCAGTGCGTATGGCATACATCAGTCTTCCCACTCATTATGAAAAGGACTTTTCTTCTGCTCTTCAGATCAAAGACGGATGGATATACATTGGAGGTAGGAACTGAATGTCCTGTCCTGGGTGGGCACAAAGATGGCAGAGACATTTTTCTCAAGACAAACTCAATGAAATAAATGTCAAAGTGGAAGTATAGCAGAGTAAATTCAGGCAAACGTGGGTTTAAATCCTAGCTCAGTTAGTTCCTGAGCAGAGACAAATCACTTAACCTTTCTGTGCCTCTGACTTTTTTCACCGAAAAATGAGGAATAACCATACTCAAATGTTTTCTTATCAATTCCAAATAATAGAAGTTGGATAAAATGCTTAGCATGTTTGTCACATGATAAATACACAGTAGGCTGTTTTGAAATATGACTGATAGTATGTCTATCCTTATTAATATTATTATCATTATTATAAGAAAACCTCATTGATATTTTAATTCTAAATCTATTGGTTGAGCTAATAGTTACTTCTCATGGGGAGGTTAGAAATCAATAATCTAAGTGACACTGGACTGTAGTTTCCATTCTTGAAGACAGTTGATGTTATAATATTTTTCATTTTTCAATATATTTCATGATGCCACCATCCTTTGAGAATTTACAAAATAGTTGTGTAAATACTGCACACCAAGGAACATGAGTCTCTCTGAATGCATTATAAATTTACTTAGGATTTTAACAATTTCGATTATTAGTTATAATGCAATTTAGGATTGAATGGGTGAATCTAAGATGATCTTCAAGGAGAAATGATGCCAATTCTTATTAGCACGAGCATTCATTACAGGCTTCAGATAATCCTACCTTAAAGACTGTACTGCATAGTCATAAAGGCTTAGAAAGATGCAAGTAAAAGGGCACTTATGTTAGATCAGTCAGAATGCAAAATTGCTTCTATTCCTGGTTTCCAGAATCTCTGTATAGGTAAAAGCATGCTAAGGTTGCAGTTTGCAAATTGTGTCCATTTTCCTCTCTTTCTCCAGTTCTTTGTTGAATAATAATGGTTGTAATTATTATTGTAGAAATTAAGCAAAATATATTTTACTATACATCTGCCCATGCATTCATTGTGCATAAAGCAAAAGGCCTTTCTGGTTTCAGAAACTTGACAGCTTAGGTATTGGTGCCCAAGTTTCTACTGGATAAAATATGTCCCCTTCTAATACTGACCCTATAAATATCAGCTCTGACTGCATTCTAAACTATGAGGCACATTTCCCACTCCAAGATATTGGAGCCTTGATTATTAGAGACATTCTGATTATTATAAATACCAATACTGGTTATTCACATATGGAGAATTTTTTCTGTGTAATTATGCTTTAACTTCTTTAGTATTCCTAAGTACTTCAGAGGATAACCAGTCCTCCATTCTCCTTGGAAAGGAGATCTTGGCCACTTCCTTTCTGCTCTACTTAGGGATATAGAAAAACAGGAGCAACCACTTAAACCACTTAAGAGGCTGTTCTCACAAAGCTGTGGTGGAGGTAGAATATTCGTTTTGAAGCTGGAGATTCCGTGTTGCCTTACTCACTGGTATTAGACTGTAAGTTCCATGGAGGCCAGGTGCAAGCAAGTGGATTGAAAGAGTCATGTAGAAAGGGAACACAGACAATGGGCTGAAGTTCAAGACTTGGAGGGACCTGTTGGGACACACGTCCCTTGTGTATCTGCCATTCCTGCACATTTTACGAGCAGAGACATTGGCTTCCTTTACTCCAGATTATCTTGTTCTGGATGTTTCTCTCTCCAGAGTCATCAGTGGGCTGCTTATAGCCTTGGAAAGCAGAGATAGGGTTTCCCTCTGGAACAAAGGGCAGGAAGCTTACTCCTAAGAAAAAAGGTGGGTTCCCAAAGTGGAGAGTTCTGCCCTAGAGTATACCCTTCTTGGTGTGTAGGTTAATCAAGCCCTTTTGATGTCTCCCTGTGGGAAGTGGGGTATGGGGAGCTGATACAGAGATGATGTCCATGCTGCTCGCTGTGCCTTGAATAACAAAATCCTTTGTCTTTGGCCCAGGTGTCTTCTGCCTTCTGCCAGCATCCATGAAACTGCAGCGGGAGAAAGTTTTAGCTTGCAAGTAGGGTAAAGCACTGGCACTTCACAGAACACAGATAAATAAAGTGATACAGAAGATGAACTAAAGATGGGAAAAGGGAATAAAATAGCTTGAGATTTCCTTCCTTCATGTTTAGTTAAGGCTTACTTAAAATCATTTATATATATATTGAGCACCTTCCATATTGCAGATATTATTCTAAGTACCAGGAATATAGTCCTGACTCTGGCTGGCAATCTCCCTCCTCTTTTGCTGCATGCCTACCACTGAGCAGAGAAAAATCCAATATGCTAATAAATGTGCATTTTAACTCCAGATGGTTATAAATGCTATGAAGCTAAATAAAAGACAGTGTAATGAGTGAAAGCTTTTTTTCATTAGGGTGCTCAGGGAAGGTTTCTGTGAAGTGATAACTTTTGATATGAGGTCTATGACAGAATTTGGGGGGAAGAACATTTCAGATGATAGAATAAAAGGAGAGAGAGAGAGAGAAAGAGAGAGAGAGAGAGAGAGAGAGAGAGAGAGAGAAAGCACATGCAACAATGGAGACCCTGACAACTGAACGACTTTAATCCTTTTCCATAAAGAGAAGAGAGAGCAGAATACAGCGAGTGAGGGGAAAGAGGATACTGGATGGATTCCGCTTATTTGTGTGGGAACCAGATCATATGGAAAATTATAGACTGCAGTAAGGCAATCAGGTGGGGAAGAGGCTGCCTCTTTTCCTTTTTGAAGTTGAATGAGCTCACTTTACTTATTATTTTTAAAATGACATGAAGCTTATTGATGCTTTGATATTTTTGAAAGTAAGGAATGCATGCATATTGCAGAATGCAGGTGTGTGGATTTCTAGAACAAAATACAGAAAAGAAATACCTAAAAACATCTGGAGAACAGAGCTAAGTATAATTGCAGCTAACAACAACCATTACTCTTACTACTAAAACTTGAATAATTCCAACACTACTGAAAATGGTAATATAAAAATGAGGCTGAGAAGGAGGAGGAGAAGGAGAAGGAAGACCAGAAGAAAAACAACAACAAAATTAAATTATGGAGAGACACATATATGCCAAAAACTGTGACCAAAGTGTTACTTACTTTTCCCAAACTTCAAAATTACTCAGTAAAATGTTCTGATGTTTCTTGCAGAGATGGAACTTCAGAATCCCAGGGGGAAAGTCCTTTGTTTGAGATTTGCCAGCTAGACAGTGCCTGGGCCTGGATTTGAACCTTGGAACTATTTATCTGGCTCTGGAGCCAGAACATTTGCACAAGATACAGCCCCTATTCTATTGCAGCATCTTTGTGCTGCAGATGTTCCTTCTCTTCTAAGGCAGGCAGCTTTGTCATGCGTTGATAGAGAATTGTAGTATTCCCAAGATTGTTAGGCTCCGTCCTGGGACAAAATGATTGGTGGTTTTTATCTACATTGTTTTAAAAAGCCTGGCTCTATACAGTGACTGAAATGCAGCACATAATATTATTTTTGCAGTGGATGTCACTGCAGACAACAGATGTACGATGTCTACATAATAAGAATGGCAGAACTGCCTAAATCTAGCATCAGGATCTAACTGACCCAGCTTTATTCCAGGGGCTTCTAGACCTCAGTCCTTTAGAAGAAAAATGACATTTTTCTAGGAAATATCTTTAAAAAAAAAGACTGTTATAATCCCAGAGGAAATGCTTCCTAAATACACAGAGTCAAAAGGAATACACAGAATTACCAGAAAAAGGCAAATTTTGATTCAATAGAATATCAAGTCAATAGTGATCTGAAATTCATTTCTTGAATACTTAATAACCAATGACATGTTGTTAGACTAGGAAAATATGTCTAAAAGAAATTGCCTAGACAAATGCTTCCAAAACTGTGTTGCAAAACATGCATGTTTCTAGAGATGGTAATGTTTTATTTATTTTGGCAGGAGGGTTACTTTTATTGGTGCATTAGAGTCTTACAGTCTAACATCTTAATGTAGTTCACAGTGAGAGTGACATACTATGCACAGAGCAGTTGGTGAATTTTTCCCCGGATCCCTCTCCACTCCCCCCTTTCCCATACATGATATTGAGATTGGCATTGGTATTCTCACATATGTATATAGTGTCAATGGAAGTATTTCCTTCATTAATTCTCCTTCTCCCCCTCCTTCCCCTGGACCACATCCCTCTCCCTCGCTCCACTGGAGTTTCTCTTCCATTATCTGAAGTGCCTCAGGTATCCCAATTACTCCCCAGCTTCCACATATGAGAGAAAACATAGGACCCTTCACTTCCTATGACTTGCTAATCTCACTTAACATAATGTTTTCCAGGTCCAGGTCTATCCATTTTCTTGCAAATGACATCATTTTGTTCTTTATTGCTGAGTAGAATTCCATTGTGTGCATATCCCATAATTTTGTAATCCATTCATCTGTTGATGGACACTTAGGTTGGTTCCATAATTTGGCTATTGTTAAATGTGCTGCTCTAAACATAGATATACATGTACTACTATGATATTCTGATTTCAGTACTTTTGGAAAGATACCCAATAATGGTATAGCTTGATCATATGGTGAATCCTTCCCCAGTTTTCTGAGGTTTCTCCACACTGATCTCTATAGTTGTTGTACTAATTTGCAATCCTACCAGCAGTGTATAAGAGTTCCGATTTCCCCACATCCTTGCCAGCATTTATTTTTGTTTGACTTTTTTTGTGTGTGTGGTACTGGGGATTAAACCCAGGGGCATTCTACCTCCAAGCTACACCCTAGCCCTATTTTATTTTTATTTTGAAACAGGGTCTCATAGGTTGATAAGAGTCTCACTATTTGCTGAGGCTGTCCTCCAACCTGTGATCCTCCTGTCTCAATCTCCCATGTACTGGGATTATAGGCATGCACCACCATGCCCAGCTTGTTTGACTTCTTGAGAATTGCCATTCTAATTGGGATTAGATGGAATCTCAGATAGCATCTCTCTGATTGCTAAAGATAAACATTTTCATATATTTATTGTCTATTTATACTTCTTTTGTCAAGTGTCTATTTAGTTCAATTGTCCATTTCTTGATTAGGTTATTTGTTTTGTTTTAGTGTTAAGTCTTTTCAGTACTTTGTATATTCTAGATATTAGTTCACTATCAGAGGATTAGCTGGCAAAGATATCCCATTCCGTAGGCTCTCTCTTTAGACTCTTGATGGTTTCCTTCGCTGAACAGAAACTTTTTAGTTTAATGACATCCCATTTATTAGTTCTTGTTTTTATTTCCTGAGCTATCAGGGTCTTATTGAGGAAGTTTTTACCTATGCCTATATGTTGGAGTGTTGGTTCTCTACCCTCCTCTAGTAATTTCAAAGTTTCTGGTATAACTTCCAGGTCTTTGATCCATCTTGAGTTGACTGTTGTGCAGGGTGAGAGGTGGGAATTTAATTCCATTATTCTACAAATGGATAACCAGTTTTCCCAACACAGTGTGTTGAAAAGGCTGTATTTTCTCCAGCCTATGTTTTTGGCACCTTTGTCAAAAATCAATTGGTTATAAGTCTGTGGATTTGTTTCTGTATCTTCTATTCTGTTCCATTGGTCTATATGTCTGTTTCTGTGCCAATACCATGCTGTTTTTATTACTATAGCTCTGTAGTATAAGTCAGGTATTTGATGCTTCCTGCATGGTTCTTATTGCCGATAATTGCTTTGACTATTCTTGGTCTTTTGTTTTTTCATATGAAATTTAGGACTGATTTTTCTACCTCTGTAAAGAATGACATTGATATTTTGATAGAAATTGCTCTGAATCTGTAGATTGTTTTTGGTAGAGTGGCCATTTTGATATTTATTCTGCCTATCCAAGAGCATGGGAAATCTTTCCATCTCCTAAGATCTTCTTCAATTTATTTCTTTAGTGCTTTATAATTTTCATTGTAGAGGTCTTTTATTTCCTTGATTAGATTTATTCCTAGGTATTTTGTTGTTTTTGAGGTTATTGTGAATGGAATTGTTTTCTGGATTTCTTTTTCAGTGAATTTGTGGTTGGCATATAGAAGAACTACTGATTTTTAGATTGATTATGGATCCCAATACTTTGCTGAATTTGTTAATAAGGTCTAGAAGTCTTTGGTTGAATTTTTTAGGTCTTCTAGTAATAGGATCATCTCATCTGCATATAGGTATAATTTCTGTTCTTCTTTTCCTTTTTGTATTACTTTTATTTTCTTCTCTTGCCATATCGCTCTGGCTAGAATATTGAGTACTATATTGAAAAGGAGTGGTGATAGTGAGCATCTTTGTCTTGTTCCTGATTTTAAAGTGAATTCTCGCAGTTTTTTTGTCATTCAATATGATGTTGACTTTGGGTTTATTTTATATTGCCTTTATGATGTTCAGGTATTCTATTCCAATTTTCTGCACTGTTTTTAATATGAATGGGTGTTGGATTTTGTCTAATGCTTTTTCAGCATCTATTGAGATGATCATGTGGTTTTTGTTCTTAGTTCTATTTATGTGGTGAATTACATGTAATGATTTGCAGTATGTTGAACCAGACTTGCATCCCTGGAATGAAACCAACTTGGTCATAGTCTACAATTTTCTTGTTATGGTTTTGAATGTGTATTGATAGTATTTTGTTTAGAATTTTTGCACCTATGTTAATCAAGGAAATTGGTCTGTAATTTTCTTTTCTTGAGGTATCTTTACTCGGTTTTGGTATTAAAGTGATACTGGCCTCATAGAAGGATTTTGGAAGATATAGATAGTAATGTTTTGTGAATGCAAGGATTCATAGTCTGAAAACCTTTATCAGAATTTATTTATCTCTTTTTTCTTAGTAACAACCCTGTTTGGTTTTATTTGGTGGAGGTGTGTAACCTAACCTATCCCATATATGTATCTGTATTTCTCAGTCTATCTTTCTTTGGAGAAGCCAGTAAAATATTGGCCTTTATTTTAGACTGTACTATGAGGAAAGTTTTCTAAAGGGCTCTAACTGAGCTTGTAGGAATACTCATTTTACTACTCATGTTCTATTTTTCTGTGTGAAAGTTGTGTATGAGGATGGAGCTCCAACCATCCATAGTCTTGTGACACTGGATTCTTTTATAGAATAACATCCATATGTTATCATAATAAAACTCATATATAAACTCAGTTGCTTTTGTGGCATTACTATGCCAGTCCTGGTAAACCTATAACAATTCTATTTTGGTACGAATATAAAACTGTAATGTGTTTAAGCCATTGTAGACAAGTCTCTGACACTTAGCAGGAATTGAACACAATTCGTGATCCATTTTATATGATCCCATTCTTAGTAAAGGTTTGTGGGTATATTTGATGATTAAAGATCCCTTAAAGCACTGTTATCAATAACCCCTACATAAATAAAACAACTGTTAAAAGTTATCATGTGCCAGATGTTGTCTTAGATGTTGAGGATATGGTAAGAGAAAAGGACCTAATTGACTCTAAATATGTCATAGAAGGTAGGCTTTCCAGAGGAAGCTCAGGAAGATTATGTAGGATGGATAAGAGTTTTCTAAATAAAGAAAAAATAAGAATACAACACAGGTAGTAAAGGTAGTAAATGAAAAGAGATAAACATGTGATGTTTCCCAAGAATTTCATCATTTTGAGATAGCTGAAGAACAGAAGTGAATTGATCTTATGAGTGGATGTGTGGTCTGGAACAGAGACATACATTTGGAGAGGTAGACAAAAGCCACACTGTGAAATGCTTTTTCTATCAATCCAAGGAATTTAGGCACTGTACTCTGGACAGCAGGGCACAGTTAAGCATTTTTAGGCAAGGAGAAACAACACTGAATTTGTGTTGTTGAATGCCCTTGCTGGCATAGATATAGAGGAAGAATAGAGAGGCCCTTTGTGATAATTGGGTGAGGCCTGCCAAAAACCAGAGACAAGAAAGCTAAATCAGAGTCCACCAAAATGGTCCAGAGTAAATATCAAGAGGACCCAAACTACTGCAGCAGCATCTTTGTTGATAGACTGATAAAGGAGTGGGGTTTATTCACGGGACAATATCAAGTCCTCAAACTTAACCAAAACTCATAAGGAAACAAGGACTGATTGTTACCACTAAAAAATGCCTGTGTGTGAAGAAATTGATTTCATGTATTAAAATTTAAAAAATTCTTCTCATTCTCCATTTGTTTTAAGAATCACTTTTTGAAAGTGCACAAAAATGCAGATGTAATTTTAATGTAATCTGGTTTTACCAACTAACAGTCGGCAGCTTCTATGCTGAAGACAGTCGTGATTTCTCTGCACATCGGAGACCATGTGCTATTCCCACATAAGACCATGGTCTCCTCGTCTCTTCTTATCTGCAGATAGGAAGCCTCCTGTTCCCCAGGGCCACCATTCCTGGAATTTAGAAGCTGGTGGATGGCAGCGCATGGTGGCATTTAGCTCCATGCCAACTTGGGGATTGGGCCTGAAGCCAGGGTTGTTTTCACTTAAGTCATATCACTTAACATTAAAGAACAAATGGTAGTAGCATCAATGAAAATCTGCATAGTCCTTATTTCAAAGGAAGCCATCATTTCCTTGGCATACTTCAACATCCTTAGAATCCAGTAGCATCTCTAAAACTAAAAACACAAGTCCATATCCAGCTTCATTATCTCCTTTGTACCAAACTCCTACCATATCAAATTCAGACCAACCCTGAACTTTTGAACAGTTCTACCTCTTCATTATGGAGTGTTTACTTTGAGACTATGTGTGTGTGTGTGTGTGTGTGTGTGTGTGTGTGTGTGTGTGGTGCTGGGAATGAAACTCAGAGGCACTCTACCTCTGAGCTATACCCCCAGCCATATTTGCTTTTTGTCTTGAAGCAGGGTCATGCTAGGTTGCTGAGAGTCTCACTATGCTGCTGAGGCTGGCCATAAAACTGCAATTCTCCTGTCTTAGCCTCCCAAGCACTGGGATTACAGGCATGCACCACCATGCCTGACTACTTCATAGCCTTTTAAGAAGGGCTGTAAAAAAGCATTCTGAGTGAGATTTCTAGCTGAGGAGTTACATTTCTTCAGAGTCTTCCTATAGGGATGGTTGCAGTTACTTGTCATCTTTATAGTAATGGTGGCTTTTACTAACATTTTTTCCCTCTCCACAACTCTTATCAACTCTATTCTGCCAACTGGGTTTCTGGGAGAAATCACTGTGAGAAGAAATAGCCCTGAAGTGCATCCATACTGCTTTCATCCACCTGGTATATTATTTTATAAAGACTCTGGCCTCTGATCCCATTCCTTTAGGAACATTCGACCTTTCAAGTCCATGGAATATATCACTTCATGCTCAAGAATAAATCCAAGAACCACCACTCATGACCACTATTGGCAGAAAGTGCCACCACCTCCATCAGATTATGTTAGGTATTGAGTAAACAGATGGGGGGGGGGATGCGCTCTGGTTTTGCATGCCTAGTAAGCTTAAAAAATACATATTTTAATTAGCAAGAAATAATTAGCTCACTTAGAAATATACTACTCTAAAAAGGCCTACTTATCAAAAAGCATATTTTACTTGTTTTTATTTGGATTCCACCTTGCTTCCAAAGAGAATGTAGAGTAGCTAGTGGTACAGCTGCTTCTGCTTTAATGTTATTATGTTTTAAAGGTTCTCTATTGGTCTCCTACAGTACAAGTTCAATAGAAAGCATGTTACTGAACATGGTACAACTCTCTTCTCTTTTACTTCTATTAAGTTCAACTTGTTATTTCCATATACAGATTAGATTGAGTGAGACAAAAAATCAGGAATAGATAACTTGGGTGTAAGAAAGATAAAGGACCATGCATTCAATCTTCGTTTTTCAGAAATGGGGAAGAAGACGGTGGAATAAAAATCATGGAACAGAACCATTAAAACACTTATGAAACAAAGCATTTCAAGAAATATAGGGCATCTGTCATGTCTGACTAGAGTCTTTTACAATTAATATAAATGATAAAATCTCACACATCTTGAAGAGAATCAGTTTATGGAATGATGATTCCAAGAGAACATTTAATTCAATCTCTGTACTTTATAAAGAAGGAAACAAAAATTCCAGAATAGTTAAGTAATGTTTCCAATGTCAGACAGAGGTTAACTGGGCTCTCTGTACCCAGCTTCAAAATTATTAGTAAGTCAGGCATGGTGGCACATGCCTTTAATCACAGTACTTGGGAGGTTGAGACAAGAAGTTGCAAGTTGGAAGCCATCCTGCGCCCTGTTTCAAGATAAAAAATAAAAAGAGTTGGGGTGTAGTTCAGTGTTAGCCTCTGGCTTCAAGCTCCAGTATTATATTAGTGGGTAATGTACTCACAGGCAACCTGCAACTTACTCTTGGGAAAAACCCGGTGCTAGGATTTCATTTTTGTCCCTTCTACAAAGTAGACAAGTGACTATGTGAAGTAGGGCACCTTTTTTATTTTTTAGTAGATGGTACAATTCTGATTAAAAAAAAAATCTAACAAAACCAGCTAAAGAAACAACATTTGAACCAGTATCTGAGATCAAAGACTGAAAGGTCATCTGTTTAGAAACTAAATGTGAAATAATTCAAATCAGATTTTTAAAACGAGGCAGAACACTTTATTGTAGTTCTCTTAAGGAAGAGAGACATGAGGACATATGATTTCAAATAGTAAAAGAGGCCTTTATCGTGTTCAGTTGAGGCTTCGCTGGTGAAAAGATGAAAGCATCTTCCTTGGTTTCTAGAAATACTTGAAATACTTAGTAACCTAGTTTCACAAGATCCCATTATACCACAGCAGGGTACTTGTGGGAGAGCTCTTGGATGTAAAAGTTTTACCTCTGGAAAAAGAAGAGTCAATCTACAGGAGGAAAAGTATTCACATTTTTTTTTCAAGTTTCACCTTTGGTAATTAAATTAATCAAATGGATATTTTTCACTTTGCTTCCATAAAACACACTTTTAGAGACCATCCAAATACAAATTGCTCTCAGAATCATGCTAATTGGCTCTCTGGTAATTCAGGAGATGACTTCTTGATGAAGAAGATAATGATGAGCTCGCAAGGGAATGTGAGGAAGAGTGTTCCTACTCACGACTTATCTTTTTAATATAAATAAGAAGCACTTTAGAATGGAAGCTGGAAAAGAGTTTTTAAAGGGATAGTAATGCTGATATTCCTTGTCTCTTATTTCCAAGAGTTTAAAAAAAAACAATGGGAAATTTAAATTATAGCCTTATGAACCAGGTAAACATATCAAACTCTCAGATCTTAGAATGAGGATGTGTGTCCCACCTAGCTTCATAGTTATGGTCTTCTTGAAATGTAAATATTTTGCAATTCCTCATATTCTATTAGTCTATTTGGAAGAAAAGGGAAATTTTCTACCTCTATGATGCAAAAGCATGTTTAGAATGTATTGAGCAGAGAATCAGGAATGTCTCTGTCACCCAGAAGCCTGACTGTTTTATTAGTTGCCTGCTTGTTTGCTGCAGAACCTCAATTTGCTTGGGTGTTCACCCCCATACAGCTCAGGAAAGAAAAAAAAGAGAGAGAATAGTGATCAGTTTCATCTCTTTGGTGGTCGGTGATTAGGCACGCGATCTGACCCTGAGCAAAATGACAGGGGAATCTAGCAATGTGGTTTCACCAAGAAAACATAAGCAAGGGTGGAAACACTGCTCTTTTTCAGTAGATAACAGGCTGCCATGGTTTGGGTGTGGTCTTAGTGTCCTTCAGGGATCCATTTAGATTAAAGTCTTGGACCCCAGGGTGGCACTGTTGGAAGGTATTGGAGCTTTGGAAAGGTAGAGCATAGCAGGAGGTCCTTAGGTCATTGGAAGTGTGCCTTCTGAAGGGATTGTGGATACCAGTCTCTGCCTCTCTCTCTCTCTCTCTCTCTCTCTGGCAGTGTAAATTCTTACACGAATGTGTACTCCTACCATAATGTGCTGTTGTTTGCTGCCCTCACTAGAGGACTCTGAACCTTCAAAGGCATGAGCCAAATAAACCTTTTCTCTGTATGAGCTGCCTCAAGTATTTCATTGTAGTAACACAAAAACTGAATAATACATGACCATATGCCAAACTTTATATTATGAAACTGCTACAAACATCTTGTAACCATGCCAAAATTCTGAGGAGACCAGAGGACAAAAATATTGTGCCTCTGTGTCCACGACGATATTGATAACTTGCTAAACCAACTCTGAAATCCATGTGCAGCTGGGTGCCAATTTTCCATATTTCTCTTGGATTACTATAAATCTCAAAGGCAGAGACACTGACTGTCTTTGTGTCTGATCTTTTCAAGGACATTTGTATATAAACAGGTATAGCAGATTTAATATCTCCTTCTGGAACAAAGGGCTGATTTATTTACTGCTCATTATGTTAAAGATAATGTCCACCTCCAAGACTAAGTTTAGGTAAATTTATAGCATGTTATGAAAGACTTTGGTTCCCTAGGCTGGACTTTGTCTCTTGTAATGCATCTCAGTTCATGGGTAGGTATTATCTGGCCCTTTGCTTTTTCCTGTGAAAAGAGGCTTCATGAATTAACACAGAGGGGGCTATTAGTATTGTTTTGAGTGATGAAGTCTTGTGTTTCTGAACCAGTCTTGTTTTCATATGCACTCATGAAATTGCTGAGGGCTAACTTTTCAGTCTGCAGATGGAGTAAAATTTTAGATGCTTAGTAGTTATTGACACCAGACTTCCTATTGTCTGAGGTAATGTGTGTCCTCAGTGATTAACCTTCTTTCAATGGGATTTTCATTGTTTACAGCTAAAGACATTCTATCCAGATAATATCAAAATACTGTACACATTGGGGAGAAAATAATCTCTAAATCTGTTTCTTGCTATCAGAGTCAACAACATAATATAGTGAAATTTGGAGAGCTGGATACTTCTGAGACTGTAGGAAACTATTCCATCCCTATGTCTTAGTGTTCTCTTATTGAATGGGGACAGAAAATCACCTATCTATGTCAAGTCTATGCTTTGCATATAATACTAGTGGTCATTTGTAATTTAATTTCTAAAATATTAAAATTTTATCTGAACAATCTCTGAAAAGAAGCTTAGAAGTATTTATATAACTAATATTGGCATCACAATCTTTTTACTCTGTTACCAGGAGTTACAAATGACAGATATTTTTAAATTCCATAATAAACACTTTTTTACTTAATTTATACATTTTTCTCCTTGGGAGAGAACTGCAAATAGATAAAGTCTTAGGTACAGTGGTATAATTATTTCTTTCTAAAGAATTGATTCAAATTAGAAAACGTGACCCCAGAATTGAACAGAAAGAGCTAAGCTTTTTCCCTCTCTTTATATTTGTACTCCAAGAGTCTGCAGAATGGAATATCTTTAATGAATATTTTTTGAAGTAATCATCAGTGAATAAAAATGCTTTTAAAAATTGACTCACCACTTTCCTTCTGGTATATAGGAAGACATGTGGAACCTAGTTTGTGAGGTGGTGAGAGAGGGATTTGTGGAGCTTTATGGAGGTGTGGGCTGAGGGGATTGGGAACTAAGGAGGGATACAGGGCATTGGGGGGTTAGAGATCCACCTAGATGAGCTAACTGGAAAGTTGGGTGACTAACAATGGGAATAATGGAAGTCAGTTGGAGAAAACAGAAGAGATGGCATGCATAGCTAGAGTTTCTTATATTGAGCAAATTAAGTAAATGTATTGAAAATAATATAGAGCTCCCCAAAGCAAGAGAAGATGTCAACAAAGAAAAGAAGAAGGATGAAAAGACACATGAAGTGATGGATTAAAATTTAAGGTTTCCATATGGACTCAGGCTTTTGAAATATAATATAATATAATTGATAGTATAATATATATAGAGAGAAATGCTTGTAGTCATATACATTCACGTACATATGCTTCCAAGCTCTGCTCATTGAATGAGCTGAGAAGCAATTACACTCCTATAGCAATAAGAGCAAATGCCATGATTTCAGTTTCTAAGTGCCATCCTCACTAAAAGAACTGCACTCCTTAGAGAAATGAGTGATTCTAGGGCTAGGGCAATGTTATGGTTTGGATGTAGAATGCCTCCCACTGTCACCTGTGTTGAATGAAGGCTGAGTTCCCAATGCAAAGCTGTTCAGAGGTGGGGCTTTGGGGAAGTGAATGCATCATGAGTCCTCCACTTGATTAGTGGATTAGTAATTTGATGGCATTGTTGGGAGGTGGTGGAAACTATAGGGGGTGGGACCTAGTTGGAGAAAATAGGTCACTGGAGGCACACCCTGGAAGGGCTTAGCTTGTCCCTGGTCCTTTTTCTTCTGCTTCCTGGCTGCCATGCACTGAGCAGCCTTCCTCTTCTGTGCCTTTCTTCCATGATGTTCTATCTCACCTCAGGCCAAAGCAATGGACCCAACTAACCATCTTCTCAAACCATGGGCCAAAATAAATAGTTCCTCTTCTCAGTTGTTTTTCTCCAGTATTTTTTTTGTCTCGGAAACAACAAACAAAATAACCCAAGCTGGGAAATTATGGTATGAGCTTTGTACATAATATTGGTCCTGACATTAAGGTAATATTCAACGAATGTTGGAGACATTTCAAAATGTCAAAATGTTGGAGCTAGTATGAATTGGATGAATTAGATGATTTGGGCATCAAAATCAATAATAATAGCAATGGATTGTGATCTTATTGAATAAATAGGAACCTCTGATTCTATACTGATATAATAAATGAATGAATAGGAACATGACTTCCATGACAGATAAAATCTTAAAATCTATTATATTATAAATGGATAATTGATGCTGGGCGTGGTGACTCACGCTTGTAATCCCAGTACTTGGGAGACTGAGACAGGAGGATCACAGGTTCACGGCCAGCCTCAGCTCTTTAGTGAGGCCCTCTGCAACTTAGTGAGACCCTGTCTCAAAAGTAAAGAATAAAAAATAGGGCTGGGGCCAGGCGTGGTGGCGCATGCTTGTAATCCCAGTACTTTGGGAGGTGGAGA
>PVJS01001766.1:0-38670 GCA_004027185.1 Glis glis
AGAGAGAGAGAGAGAGAGAGAGAGAGAGAGAGAGAGAGAGATGGGTTGAAGCACAGGATAAGAAGAGATCAGTGGAAAGGAGAGATAGCAGTTGGGTCAATAAATCCATGTGAAGAGGGTCAGTGGGGGACCCAGGGGGCGCAGTCATGTGTACACCAAAGATAAAAATAGAGGCAATGCCACAGTCAGTGATTCTGGTGGTCACAGAGACTGACAGCAGGTCCTTGTCAAAGCTTCCACAGCCCAGGAAAAGGTAAGGCTTCATCTATGGGAAGCCAAGCTAGACCTAGATACAAGAAAACCACAATACCAGCAGCTTATTAAAGCAGTAACTCATTCTCTCTTTCATTTATGTAACAAAAAATTATAAAAATGCTTAAATGTGCCAGACAATGTGGGAGTTGCTGGAGGTATCAATACTGATACATTGTCTCCATTTTCAAAAGGTTTAAACTATATATATGTTCTACCATTTACAATGTGGTTATATCCCAACAAATCCATTTTAAGTTGAAAATATCATAGGTCAAGAATGCATTTAAGCCGGGCGTGGTGGTGCATGCTTGTAATCCCAGTACTTTGGGAGGTGGAGACTGGAGGATCAGGGTTCGTGGCCAGCCTCAGCTCTCTCTCTCTCTCTCTCTCCCCCTGTCTCTCTCTCTCTCTACCTAGTGAGGCCCTCCACAACTTCGTGAGACCTGGTTTCCAAATAAAGTATGAAAAAATAGGGCCCGGGGTGTACCGCGGAGGTAGAATGCCCCTGGGTTCAATCCCCGGTACCGCAAAAAAAAAAAAAAAAGAAAAGAATGCATTTAATACACCTCACCTACTTCATCATAGCTTAGCCTAGCCGACTGTAAACATGCTCAGACCAATTATATTAGCCTATAGTTATACAAAATAATCTAACACAAAATGTATTTTATAATACAGTGCTGAATATCACGTGTAATTTGTTGAATACTATACTGAAGCAAAAAACAGAATGGTTGTATGGGTACTCACCATTAATGTATGGTTAATGTATGTTAAAGTACAGTTTCTACTGAAAGCATATTACTTTTGTGCATTGCAAAATTTAAAAAAGTAAGTCAAATGACTGTAAGTCAGGAATCATCTATAGTGAGAAAGGCATTAAATTATGTAGTGCTTCAGTAAAATAAGCACAGAACACTATTTATGTATTTATGTATTTATTTATTTTTGTGTGTTTGGCTCTGGGGATTGAACCCAGGAGTATTATAATTCTGAACTACACCCTAGTCCTATTTTATTTTTAATTTTGAAACAGGGTCTCACTAAGTTGTTGAGTGCCTCGCTAAGTTGCTGAGGCTGGCCTCAAACCTGTGATCCTCCTGTCTCAGCCTCCCAAGTACTGGGATTACAGGCATGCATCACCAAGCCCTGCTCAGGACACTATTTTAATAATTCAAAAGTTCTGAAATTTCAAGCTTAGTTTCAAGGATGAGGGGAGAGATGAGCAATGGGGCAGGGTAGAGAAAGAAGATTAAGAAAGTCTTCACTGAGGAAGGGCCCAGTTATTAATATAAGATTGGAGCAAGATGGCTTTTAGATTGGCCTGTCAAAGTCACACCATACCACGCCTTGGTTTCTAGAACCTAGGTAGAGATTGTGGGTTGGCAAGTGTACAAGGACAGGGTCATATCCTGAAGGTTTGGACAGTGTCTAATGGAATAAGAGAGCACAGAATATCCATAAGATAGAAAGAAGCTTCAGAAATATCATTGTACAGAACACTAGTAAGCCACACAAAGGGAAGAAGTAATGACAGCACTATAACACAGCCAACCTTAAAAACTTGTGCTGAGTGAAAGAAGCCTGTCGCAGAGGACTACATGCTGTCTACTCCACTTCTGTGAACTGTCCACAAGAGGCAAATCTATAGAAGCAGAAAGTAGATTACCAATGGCCTAGGGTAAGGGCAGTTAAAGAAAATTGGGAATGACTGCTAATCTCTTTTTGAGTGATGAAAATTGATTATGGTAATGGCGGTACCACTCCAATTATATGAAAAACCATTGACTTTTACACTGTGTATGTGTATGTTTTACTGCGAATTGAACCCAGGGGTATTCTACTTCTGAGCTACACCCCTAGCTCTATTTTATTTTTTATTTTGAAATAGGATCTCACTAAGTTACTCAGTCTGTCCTCGAACCTGTGATTCTCTTATCTCAGTCTTCCAAATATTGAGATTACAGGCATGTGCCACCATGTCCCACCCAACTTTTATACTATAAATAGATGAATTGTATGCTGTGTGAATGATATCTCAATAAATCTGTTACAAATATAAAACACCTAATAAAATAAAATATGGCTGATTACCTGAATAGAGAAAAGTTAAGTATGGCAAGAACTTCAGATGTATAGGGTGTGGAGTGTAGTGAGAGTTTGGTGAAAGCAAATTAACCAGAGTTAATTTGCCCTCAAGGGGACATATGGCAAGGTCTGGAGACATCTTTACTATCAGAGCTAGGATGGTGATGCTACTGGGATCCAGTGGTAGAGGTCAGGGATGCTATTAAATGGGACAACCTCCCACAACATGGAATTACACAGCCTAGACTGTCAATAAGGTTGAGGTTTTAAAAAAAAAACCTGGTTTAATGAAATAAGCAGAGAGCTGGGTGTGGTGGCACATACCTGTAATCCCAGTACTTGGGAGGCTGAGACAGGAGGATTGTAGGTTGGAGGTCAGCCTCAGCAACCTAGTGAGGCCCTCAACAACTTAGCAAGACCCTGCTTTAAAAAAGTAGGTCTGGGAGTGTAGTTCAGAGGTAGAACACCCCTGGCTTCAATCCCCAGTACCAAAAAGAAAGAAAGAAAGAAAAAAAGAAATAGGTAGAGGCCAGGCCATATAGTGTTTTGGGGATCAAGTTGAGAAATTTAGCCTTCCTCTTAAGAGGAAACAGTGTTAGTTGGGATTGGCAAGATGAGATCCCCCACTGAATGTCTAATAGATCACTCTGATTACAGCTTAAAAATGGGTTGGAGAGTCAGAGAGGACAGTGGTAATGGTGACCCAAGTAGGGAAGTAGCAGAGGGAATAGAGAGATTTGAAAGACATTAACTCAGGGAGAAGAACTGTCAGGATATGGTGACTTGTTGAACGCAGCATTCAGGTCAAGATGGAGAAAGGGGGGCAGGTTGGCAGCCAGGCTCTGGCTTATGCTAACACATGGATGACGGTGATGCCATTGACAAAATAGAAAACAAAGGTGAAGGAGTTGACGGGGGAGAAACAATAAAAAGTGGGCATGCTGAAGGTCCTGTGAGATCAGTCAGGATGTCCAGGGGGCAAGCCTAGACAAGGCCGTGAAACCCGGGAGAGGGTTTGGGACTACACTTGGGCATCAGTTATACAACACAATCATACATGTTAATGTATGGGGTATCCTTAGAAGAGTGTGGCATAAAAAGGCAAAACCATGAGGAACACAAGCAGATAGAGTAAAAAGAAATCTTAGAGGGGACTAAAAGAGTGGCCAGAAACTTGAGGAGAAAATCAAAACAAAACTAGGACTTGAGGAATCATAAAATCAAAGAAAGGTGGCTTCAAAGAGGCCAACACAAGGGTTCTGTGCAGGGATCAAATAATGTGATGATGGAGAATTAGCGGATGGATCCAGAAACAAGGAGTTTTTGGGCGACCATGTTGAGATAGGTTTCAGTGATGTGTTGGGGAGAGATGTTAAGTGTGTTGAGGGGCACGGAGGAGCTAAGGAAGTAGAGGCAGTGAGTGCAGAGAGTTTATTTGGCAAATATGGCTATGACAGGTAGGAAAGAGACTAGTGGTAGCTGGAAAGGGACTCGGGGTCAAATAGGCTCTTTATAGACAAGAAAGACTTCCACATGTTTAAATGTTAAGTGGAAGGGGCTTGAAAAAAAAGAAGAGAAACAGAAAAGGGGAGATTAAACTGTCAAATTTTTGAAAAGGAGTGAATTCCTTGCTCCACTTAGATTGAAGGATGCCTCTACTTCAAAGCAGGGGCAGAGGATGGAAGACGGGTGCTGATCCAGGAGAGTTGATAGGTTTGCTCCATACATTTGAGGAAACTCTCATTTGAAGATTTCAGCTGCCACTGTGAAGGAGCTAAGGTCATCTGCTGAGAGTGAGTCTATGAAACCACAGAGTTAGAATTTGTGGAGTGGACACAGTGTGAAATAGGTATAGCGAAGTGGGAGAATATGAACCAGAAAGATACGTGGTAAATATGGAAGGCTCTTTCAAGATCTGGGAACATAAGTGTGCAGTGGCATCAGTGTGTGTGTGTGTGTGTGTGTGTGTGTGTGTGTTATTCCCAACAGTATTCAGCATGCACGTATATACTTGCATAAAACAGGAAGTAGATTCATCTTAGGTTGAGAACTTTGTAGTCTGATGGGACCAATCCTAGTGTTGGACCACCTTATCTAAACTAGAGAAAGAGAAGGAGGTAAAAGCCTCAGGGCACTGATGGAAAAGGTCTAGCAATTGGCTTGGTGGGAGAAGCTGGATGAGAGAGCTGAGTGTGGTCAGGCAGATGAATGACCTAAGACATGACCAAGACAAGTGTGCGGCCGTGGACTGAATGACTTAAATGAGTGGAGTGAAGGTCATTGAAAATGAATGGAATCAGGATTTAAAAATAGATTGTATTGTAGAAGTATACAATGTCTCTTGGGGTAAGTGCAGGTTCTAAGTAATGTCTTGTTTTGTTTCAATTCTCAATTGTTTTATCCATAAAGTTAGACTCAACAGGGCTTGTTACACTTCAAATCTGCCTAGCACTTGCACTTAAGGAAATCATACAGAGAAAAACGGAAACATTTCAGAGAACTCCAAATGAATACAGATCATTGTGTGCTCGTTGACATGAGGGTTAGCCTAGACTGCGATTATCATTTTGCAAACAAATGCCCACTTAACCCCCTTAAGCTAAGGGTTTGACTTGCACCAGGCTAAGCAGAGCCATGCAGATTTCTCCCATATTTTATTTTCAGTTTGGGGGAAGCAGAAGATAAAACCCAAAATTTTCACAGAACGAGAATTGGAAGAGGCCTTAAAATCATCTCTTTCAAAGCCGGGCGTGGTGGCACATGCTTGTAATCTCAGTACTTTGGGAGGCAGAGACTGGGGGATCCGGGTTCGCGGCCAGCCTCAGCTCTCTCTCTCTCTCTTCTCTCTCTCTCTCTCTCTCTCTCTCTCTCTCTCTCTACTTAGTGAGGCCCTCTGCAACTTTGTGAGACCCGGTTTCAAAATAAAGTATAAAAAATAGGGCCGGGGGTGTAGCGCGGAGGTAGAACGCCCCTGCGTTCAATCCCCGGTACCGCAAAAAAAAAAAAATCATCTCTTTCAGCTGACATTTGGTGTGGAACTATTTAATATCTTCACCTGTCACTACAGCCCATTCCTGGCAGAGTCTACATTGAATCCAGGTTTTTTTTTTTTTTTGCGGTACCAGGGATTGAACCCAGGGGCATTCTATCTCCGAGCTACACCCCTGGCCCTATTTTTTTTTATACTTTATTTTGAAGCCGGGTCTCACGAAGTTGCGGGGTACCTTGCTAAGTAGCCGAGGCTGGCCGCGAACCTGGATCCTCCGGTCTCCACCTCCCAAGTACTGGGATTACAAGTGTGCACCACCACGCCCAGCTGAATCCAGGTTTTAATTCTCAATTTGGCCTTTTATGCTATATCACAATTCCTAGGATGCAGAGTTAGAGAGGGGCTCAGTGGTAGAGCAATTTCCCGGCATGTATGAGGCCCTGAGTTCAATCCCCAGCACACATAGCTGGGATGCCACTAGAAATAGGAATCTGGTGGGTGGGATAACCCACATCATCCTTGTTAAGCTTTGGGTCACAGTTTCTTTCAGTTATCCCTTATGTTGAGAGAATTGCTCCAGCAGGTAGCTCAGCCCTTTGGAGATATCAGGGATTAAGTTGCTTCTTCTTGCACATGAAATTTCTTTCTTTGGTATTTTCAAATAGCCTTCATTTTAGTGAATTTTCCCTTCATCCAGGTAAGTAGTCTCACTTTCGTCACTACCCTGCCCTCTTCTCAGGCACTGATTCACACATATGGTCCTCCTCCTCACCTGGTTTTCTCAGAGCAGAAAGTGAGTGTACCGGGAGGTAGGTCTTCCATCCTCCAAAGGACTACCCCCACGGGCACTTGGGACAACCTGGTGCAAAACAGCACTTGGACGGTGTCTCACCGACATCCTCATTACTAGAATTCAAGACAACTGACCACACAAATTAAAGGAAGGAAGATTTATTTGCTCATAGTTCTTTGGAGATTACAGGTTCAGTCTATGTGAGGCGGGGGTCTATGGATTTCAGGGCCTGGCGGTGGGAAACAGAGAGAGAAAGAGGGAGAGAGCAAGGCTCTGCTCTCACATCATGGAGGCCGGAAACAGAGAGAACAAGCAAGCAAGGGGATTCAAAGACAAAAAGCACACTCCCGAAGGCCACACCCCCAGGGACCCACCTTCTCCAGCCACACCCCACTGGTCTAGGTTATCACCCAGGCTGTGGTAAAGCCATTACAATGGATTTATCTACTGATGAGATTACAACCCTAATGACTTAATTATATCAACCCTGAACATTAATACATGAGCTCTTCAGGGGACAGTCTACATCTAACCATAACAGACTGGTACACGAGGTATATCCCCTCAAGCAGACCCAGAGCCCTGATCCATCACAGAATGCCAGGACAGGAACTGAACATGGAGGTCAGCTCCTCTAGTGCTTTTTTATGCAGAAAGGGAAGCTGAGGCATCAGGGCAAAGCAGGACTCATCCAGATCATGGTACAACCTGAATTCAAATCTAGGTTCTCTCATGCTTGAACTGGTCCTCTTTATATTATCAAAATCCCTGGAACAGTATCATATTTTCTTCGCCCTATATATCTGTGCCAGAATAATTTTTTCAGCTAAGTTCTATATATTTGCACTCTGAGTATTCATTTCTCAAACCTCAAGAGCTTAACAAGAACAAAATATGAATTCAAAAATTAATCCGTTGTTGGGTGACATGGATTATAACAAATACAAAGTAGGAGAAAACACGCACACAAAGTAAAACCTCAGAGTGTGTAGAGACTTATGACATTCATCAGGCTGCTACCGAAATCGGCCAAGACAGAGCATTATAAATCCTGGGGCTGTGAGGGAAGGAGAGAAAACAGTGTGATCGCACTGCCACCCCAAGCTATATCCATCACCTGTGACCACCCAGCCTCGGCGTCTTGGAGCATGTCGGAGCACAGCAGGCTTTGTTACTAAGCAGTAGCCCTCACTCTATATTCTTGACATATGTGATTGACACCCAATAATCAAAGCTAACAGGGACCATTTGTCCCCTTTTCATAAAACAGGATGATAATGTATCTGGAGTTTTTAAAAATGAAAATGGAAAACAAAAACACTTTGATGAGAAGTTGGCAGGGAGAAAGAGAGAATTGACTTCTTTTCTCCCAACAATGGAAAATTGAATCCAGGATCCATGGCTGAGGATGGAGGATCGAGTGCCCCCTGGCCGCAGAGAGTTACACAGAACAGGCTGTGAAAATGACCTCAGGATGAACTTGGGAGGAATCAATAGCTTCAGTGGAAGACTGGAGGCCACATTCTGCATGAACACTCCAGTATGAATCTTGTGAACAGCCCTCAGGGGGACAAGTCTGAGTCTTTGCAGAACACCTGCAGTGGAGTCAAGGTCGGGAGTCAGTCAATATACTCACTGAGCCAGCCCTGAGGTGGTGGTGGTGGGGTGGGAAGGCTGCTTGATCCTGGGTGGTTCCCACAGTCTTGGTTGCCCTTTGCATGGCATTAAAATTCTTTCTGATGTCAGGAGGAGCCACGGGTGTCTCACTGAGGCCTGGGCTGCTTTCTCATGTCCAGATCAAGGCTGAAAAGGTAAAAAGGCTAGCACTTACTGGTGATTGTTGGCACAATGTACAATGTCTCCTCAGTGTGGTATTGTGATGGCCTTGAATGATCTGTTCCTATTTTTAAAATAGCTCTCCTCCTTCACTTTTGTCCTGGTCTGTTATTAATTAAATTCATGCATTATGACTGTGGCTGTCTCCTGAACTCCCATCTCTCAGAGAGTAAGTTGCTTTCTGGTGCCAGGTCAACTCAACCACGTAATAACCAGATGAATGAAGGCTGATCTTGCCTTCCAGGATTTCACTATGGAAAAAAACAACACAGGTAGAGTTAAAGCATCTTGTTTCAATCCTGCCTCTGCCTCCCCTAATGGCAAATCTTGGCAAGTCACTCAACTACTCAAACTTCCTGAGCTTCGACATTTTTTTATGTATACCAATTTTTGTCCAGAAGTGTATTTCAGTATCATTCTAATAGCTATTTAAAAATACATAGGCCCATCCCAGACCTGCAGAATCAGAGTTTACAGAGATGGACCTGGACATCTGTATCTTACAAACCTTCATTAAATGCATTCTTTGGGAAGCATTCCCTTATAAAAGTCATTAGCCATTGGGTTATTGTAGGGACTATGTAGATATGGGAACAAATGTGCATTCTAAGAAATAAAGTGCTCTAAATTTTAGTTATTCATTTTATCTCCCTAATGCACAAAGATACTTTTTGGGTTCTTGGTCTAACTCTCTCTCTCCTTTACATACATGGGTCCTTATATCTTCTGCATTTTCTAATATTAAGTTCAAATGTTTTATTCCATCCAAATGCTATAATTTCAAACTTTTTCATATTTTTATTTTTGAAATAATACTACTTAATATTTTGTAATGGTGGTCCATATCTAAATAATATCAGTATGCATATCATTATGTCTAATGGGATGGGTATTATTATTATTATTTCCATATTACAGAAAAAACATCAAGGTTCAGAGGTTATGCAACTAAGTGTTGAAGGTAGTATTAATACCTCTGTCTTCTAATTTTAAGTTGATTGCTTTCCTCCCTGAGTTACTTCAGAAATAGTATCTGAGTTTTAATGTAGCTGAGTTATAATGTATAATGTCGACCATTACCAAGCCAGCAAGAAAGGAATGGGACTTAGAGGACTTTTCAAACATCTTCCATAGCTTGGTGGCTTAATGATTCCAGTCATGTGTTTAGAAGTTCTGGTGGCTGATTTCATTCTTTATTTCTCCCTCAGATATTATGAGCTGAGTAGAGAATTAATCTGAACTGCGTGGGACCTGGCTCTTTTCCCAGAGAAAAGCACACAGGAAGCCCTGCCTCCTTGAGCCTATGTCAACCTCTCCTCCCTGTCACTGCCAGCATGGTGGGCTCCTGTTCTCATCACCATGCAGAAAGTCACATGAGGGAAGGAGCGGGTATTTACCATCCCTCTTTTGAAGGCCAGAATGGCTGGCATTGAATATTTCCCTTCCCCAGGTGAGCCTTTGGTAAGACTCAAGTCGGCCATGATTTGTGAAATAGATTTTCTTGAGGACAGACCATGGTAAGGAGAGCAGAGAGCTCTGGGTATTTTTAAAAAGGTTGTGTTTCTTCTCCCCTGTTGGAAGCACAAGATTCTTCTCCATCTTCACAGTGAGATCCTGCTGAGACTCCTGGAAGCCAAACTCACCCCCTATGGATTTTTAAATGATCAACCTTGTCCTCACTGCACCCCTAGCAGTTTTCCAATTACAGTTTGAAGAGTTCCTGTCCACCCAGTGCCAATGCTGGCCATGGGTTTCTGTCCCTGGGCTTTGGCTCTGGTGAGCTGTGATCATCTGCATCCACCTGCCTCTCTATGATTCTCATGCAGCAGTTTGCCCTGTGACCTCAATTCTCTAATGGGTCTAAGAAAAGATGCTAATTTTCAGTTTGTTCAGCTTTTCTCTTGCTGTGAGAATGGGAGTGGTGACCTGTAAGCTGTTTACAAGTCAGACTGGAAACTTCATTTTCATATATGAGAAGGAAATGAAGAAAAATAAAATAAGTTGCTCTTTGTCAGTCAGGTGTGGTTGCTGTAATCCCAGTACTTGGGAGGCTGAGACAGGAGGATTACAGGTTCAAGGCCAGCCTTAGCAACTTAGACTGAGACCCTCAGCAAGTTAGCAAGACCCTGTTTTAAAACAATAAAATAAAAGGGCTGGGAGGGTAGCTTGGAGGTAGAATGCCCCTGTGTTCAATCCCCTGTACAAAAAAAAAAAAAAAGCTGCTCTTTGTCTTGATTAGGGTTCTCTTAATAGCAGAGCTCAAGACAAAGAGTCTGGGAACAAGAGCTAATGTGAGAGGTGATCCTGGGGGCAGGAGTAGAGATTGGTAAAATGAGTCAGGGACAGGAGAAAGCTCACTGAAGTGTGTGCTTTGGCCTGCTTGTTTCCTAACACTGTGCCGGAGTGGAGTTGGTTACAGACTCTGCTCCTGTGCAGTGCACATGTTCACCACAACCTGCGATCAGAGGACAGAGAGCACTGACCCTGGCTTTTAAGACACCCTGGGCTGAAAAAAGAGGAAGTGGCGATCCTGAATAGGAGTCAAGACTCTACTTGTAGGGGCTGTTATGTAGGGATGTGGAAAGTTCCCCAAAGTCTCATGCACTGAAAGCTTGGTCCCTGGTGCAGCAGTGTCCAGAGGTGGCGCTTCTGGGAAGTGATGGATCCTGAGGGCTCTGACCTCATCAGTGGACTCATCCACTGACAGATTAACAATATGATGGTGTTACAGGAGGTGGTAGACTATGAAGATGGGGCCTAGCTGGGGGAAGTAGATCATGGAGGGCATGCCCTACAAGGGTATTATTTCTTCTTCTTCTCCTCCTCCTCCTTCTTCTTTTCTTGTGGTACTGGAGATTGTACCTGGGAGCATTCTACCTCAGAGCTACACCCTCCTCCTATTTTTAAAAATGTTTTGTTTTGAAACAGGGTCTTCCTATGTTGCAAAGAGTCTCACTACTTGCTGAGGCTGTCCTCAAACCTGCAATACGCCTGGCTTGGAAGAGTATTTTTTGTTCTGCCTCTTTCTCTCTCTCTCTGCTTCCTGGCTGCCATGAGCTGAGCAGCTTTCCTCTGCCACGCCCTTCTTCCATGATGCTCTGCCTCACCTCAGGCCCAAAGCAAGGGGCCAGCCGACCATGGGCTAAAACTTCTGAAACCATGAGCCAAATTAAATCTTTCCTCCTTGAAGTTGTTTGTGCCAGGTGTTTTGATCACAATGGCCTCAGCCAGCCAGGAGCCTTAGGTGAGTCATCCCTCCTGTCTGGGGCTCAGCTTTCTTCAGGCTCATGAAAGTTTTTCTACCCCCCAAAATATACATATGGTTGCCTACAGAGGCAGACCCCAGAATCCTAGAGATGGACCTCAAAAGGCCTGAAGCCAAGCAAGTTTTTTTTTAGAAATTACGAACAAATTGTCCCTTTGAAAATGTGTAAATTTTCATCTTAGTTCTTTCTCAAAGGATTATTTTAGTATGACTTCGCTCTCTTGAATGGTTTTCTTAGCAGATGTAGCCTCTGGGCCTGAGCGGCACCTGGTTCAGGATGTCACACTTTGTTTCACTTCTTGTTCACCTATCACAGGGTGTTTGGCCACCAAGACAGAGGTTGGACATGTGTCCTGGGGGAAGAGCTGACCTTACCCAGGCAGATGCTCAGAGTGGGGCAGGGTAGATAAAATGGTGTGATAGGAATGTGTATTTCCGCTCATTCTGGATTCCTAAGTGACTATTGTATTCTTTAAATATTAGACATATTCTTATTTATAATTTTTTTCTCCCCATTCTATTGTGTGTGTGTGTGTGTGTGTGTGTGTGTGTGTGTGTGTGTGTGGTATTGGAGATTGAATACAGGGAGGCAGGGAGGTTCTACTTCTGAGCTACACCTTCAGTCCCCCACCCCGCCTTTTGGTACTAAGGATTGAACCCAGAGGCATTCTACCTATGAGCCCTTTTAAAAATTTTTTATTTTGAAACAGGGTCTCACTAAGTTAGCATGCCCTGACCTCCACCTTTCAATCCTTCTATCTCAGCCTCCCAAGTACTGGGATTACAGCCATTCACCACCATGCCCAGCTCTACATTATGGTATTTTTTTAAAACATGTACTTATTTGTAATTTTATCTTGTATTCCCAACATGTTTGAAAAAGACGTTGTGGTAACTTCAAAGGCTCATGCAACATAGCAACAACAACAAAAATAGCAAATACTTCTATTTGCTAGTGCCAGTCACTATTGTTTTAAATAGTTTCCATCCCCACCACAGCCCTGTGAGATAATATTATTATCCCTGTTTTTAGATAGGGAAACTTAGGCATGGGGAATTTCAGGAACTTGGCCAGGGTTACCTAGGTGGTAAGCGGTATTCCTAGGACTCAACACGGGCAGTTCGGCTCCAGATCTGTGCTCTTCACTAATGGGATGGGCTGACAAAAGTGAGATGGGAAAATGACAAGCTGCTGAGAGACAGCTGGGAAAGAGAAAGGATTCCAGAGGAGGAAAAGCACAGATCAATTCTGGAAAAGGAGGGCATAGAAAAAGTGCTTCTCAGTAGTTCAGAGCTGGGATGAGTCAACAGGATCGTATCTGCCTGTTTTTGCTAGATTGAGTCCTGCCTGAGGGCAAGGTGTACGAGAATAGAAGGTCTTTCCATTAAATTTCAGGGTCTTGTGATTTTGACACCTCCTTCCCCTCCAGACTGACCTTTTGCTGAGCGGTAGTCCTAACTGGAGCAGTTAGGATCCCATCTTAGGAAGTGCCCAGCAGTCCCAGAGTGCAATCCTTGGAGGACCAGTATGAAGTTACCCAGATTCCCCCAAATAGCTCCCTGTACCTCTAGCCTGTTCTTAGCAACTCATTCCTGCTTTAGGGATGCACATACTCTGCTGAGATTTCCTGTGGTCTCAGAGAAATTTGAGTCTAGGCTCTACCACTTATTAGATAGGTCATCTCAGGGCCAGGGAGGTAAAGATAGATGTTTGCCCTCATGAACACAGCAGGGAGCCCTTATCCAGAATTCATTCCCCCTGCTCTGAAGAGCTGAAGCATGCTCCACATTCAACCACCTTTGCATCTGTTCTGCAAATACCTACAGAATTTATGCTAACTAGTCAAAGAGATTTTTAAAATGTAAGTAAAATTATTACTACCTTAGGGATTCCTTTGCTTATATTTTGTTTCTTTCTTTTAACCAAACTGAATCCCCCATCCCTTTCCATTCTCAACAGAATAACATTAGAAACAAAAGATCAAATGGATAAGGGCCAAAAACAGGGTCTCTCAAATCTCCACTTTCCGCTTGATCCCCCCATCAATCCTCATCATTCACATCTGGTCTGCCTTCTTCCCAAGTCCTACAGTGTCCCCATGCCTACAATGTCTTTGTGCTCAATTTTGCACTGGCTCTATTTGTGATATGTCATGTGATATTCCAAAAATGGCTGTATACCTAAGATTAAAAAACTTAAGCCTTGGTTAAACCAGATGTATTGACTTCAATTTCTATGACTTGTAAAATAAAGAAGTTGGATTATGGCAGGAATGGCAAGAATGCTCTATGTTCCAGTCAATTGGTTGTGGCTCCCTGGAGTTCTGTGATAAGAGGGGTTCTGAAGTCATGCACAGGCCCTGAAGGGAAGGTGCGAGCACTAATCCTCAATGTCTGTCTTGGATAAGAGCTGCCTCAGGATTAGATGATCCTATAGACACATTCTAGCTCTGAACCACTGAAATTCTAAATTTTTTTATGCCTTCCTTTTCCAGAATTGATCTGTGCCTTTCTTTCTTTGGGAATCTTTCCTGTTTTGTCAAGTCACCAATAGTAGATACAAGCCTAAAGGTTACCACCATCACAGTATGACTTGTGTAAGTCATTTCCCTCCATCAATCTCAGCAAAATGTTGTCTTCCAGATTCTACATTCCACAATTTCATTATCTTGGAGTTACAATGCCTTGGCGTAGAAAATGAGTGCCATAAGTGCATTGGGGGAGTGCAAAAGGGGCTTTAAATCACTTTTTACTTTCTGTTTTCTTCTACTTTTCCTTCTTGGTGGTGGGGAAGGTAATGAGATTCCTGTAGCCCTCAAATCACAAATCCTGCCCTTAATCTCCTTCCCCCTTGGCCCCTGTGCATCAGACCAGCCTGACCTGGAGTTGTTGTGTATGTCACAGGCAACACAGCAGCAGAGGGAGAAGGAAATCGTGAGGGAGTGCGTTGGATCAGTCAAGGCTACATTTTGAGAAAAACAGAGCATTTAAAGAGTCAGGGGTCAGGGCACTCTAAGAGGCAAACTCTGGGGATAAAAGGAAGAAAAGAGTAGGTTTGGGATCCTACCAGAAGGGTGAGGAGAGGGTCTGATCATGGGTGAGGCAGAGGTGACCAGCTCAGAGCTAGACCCTGTATTGACTTTACAATGCTGTGTGACCTTGGGCAAGAGACTTCATTCCTCTGGGTCTGACTTTTTTTCTTCTTAATAAAAATTGGAGGGAAAAATAAAGCAAGTTGATTCCTAAAGACTTTCTAACTCTAATAGTCTATACAGAATGGATCTAGTTCCAAGTTCCCAGTTTCCTAAATTGCCTGCCTCGACATAGGTGCCCTCAGTTTGAAAAGTTATGAAAGCAGAGAGAGTTTGTATAAAGCAGAATGTCCTGGAAGGAGGTGGTTCTGGCTCCCAGAGGACACATCAAAGCCTAGAAGGGTCCAGAAAACAGGCTGTTCCCGTCTTGGATGAAGAAGTAGTGGGACTTAAAAGACAAAGGAGTCCTGTCTCCCCCATTAGACTTTAAAGAGTTTACAGAAGCAAAGCTTACTTTCTGCAATTTCAGACTCTGAGTCAGACATGTCTTTAAAGATCATCTAGTCCAATTCCTCAACTCAAGAACAGGAATTCTCTATCCTCCCACTGAAAGGTGTCTTGTACACTGCCCTACATGATAGTTTACATGTGAAATAGAGGCAAATGATTCCTTCAGGCAGCCTAGTCTCCTAGTCTGATCCTCAGGATTTAGAAAATCTCCCCCGACCAAACTGCTGAGTCAAGGTTCCAAGATGGCTCCTCTGGCACAGGCTCCAGTGTGGCATCTGGGAGTCCAAAACACCATTTGTGTCTTCTTCTCAGGGAGCCAGTTGGGTGCAGACACTGATGGACTTGGGTTCAAATCTCACCTCTGGTATTTACTTGCTGTGTTGCTTTGGGCAAGGTACCCCAGCTCTCTGTGTGGCTCACCTGCAAAATGCCAGAAGAATCCCCGTCAAGTGCAGAGGGGCCCCTGTGGAACAAACCCTCCCTCCACCTACTCTCGGTGTCACCACCAGGGTGTGAGCCTCGGTGAGGGTAGGAACTCTTAGTCACAGGGTACTCCCTTACTGAAGTGCCAAAAACAGTGTTTTGCCTATTATAAAAATGAGAGAAAAAGAAAATGAAAACTAACTTATATGAGCCTCTGAGAATCTAGAACAGAGCTCTGTACTGAGACATCTGTCTCAGCAAGGCCAGTGAGCAAAGTAACAGAACTCTTCTGCCCTCTGTCTTTGGAATGAAGAATTGCATCCACATCAAAAAACAGTTAAAAAAAAAAAAAGTGCAGGAACAAGAAAACGAAACTAAATCGAACCAGGAAAGTGAAACTAGACTGAACCAGGGAAAGGAAGAGACTCTCTTGCTGGGAACTGAGCAAAACTGAATGGTGCTGAGTACACACTCAGCCTCAGAGGAAAATGTGCTTGGATATCAGTACGTGGGAGCTGACTTTTCAAGAACTGATCCAGCAAGAGAAATCCTGGGCCAAATGGACCCTCAAGTTGGATGAGAACATTCGGCCAGATCGTGTGGCACCCAGGTGGAAGCAGTTCCAACAGAGAGCATTTGGCAGGTGAGTGTGGGTTTGCTTGGCATTAAGCCTTCCTGAGCAAAGAGGCTCAGCTTAGCATTGATTTATCCCTTTGAAGCTTGTTAAAGGAGTAAATGTCACCAAGGTTCTCCAACCTTTTGTGGTCATAGTGCTCTTTAGAGACTGACAGACTCCAAGACTCCATCTTGTTTAAATTCAGGAAGTTTCTTCTCCTCGTAGTTTCTTTCCTTAAATATTTCTGGAAATGCCTAAAGAATGTCTCCTAGTTCCACAAATCTGCTTATTCCCTCATCACTCATTTGTTGCAGACATTCCTAGAGTCCCCTGCAGTCTCCCTCCTCAGTCAGTCCTGACCGGCCTCCCATGCTGGAGCAATTCTCTTCACCCTGGCCCTGTTCAGTCCCAGTATGAGACCTGACCTGGGGATAATAGGAGAGAATGATACTGTAAAAACTAAGTCTAAAACCTAGTTCCTGGAGTTTCTAAGTAGTGCCTTCCTTACTGGCTGTTCTTTAACTCCCAGGAAGCCTCCAGGTGGCAAGAACCAGCCCCCTTACCCATGTCAGGAAGGTGAGAATGACTGACCTGGACAATCAAATTATCTTTTTATGTGATGCCCAGAACCCTGAGTCTACTTTCTACTCCACCTATTACCCCACTGCCTGCCCGCCTCTATCCTACCTCAGGCATACCCTGTTCCACTCCTTATGAACTGTTAGCCATGCCATGCACTGGGCAGACTCTTTCCTCATCCCCTCCCCATTCATCCTTCAAGGAATGCTCAAGGGAATATCCTCCTTAAGGCATTCCCTGGTCTTCCTAAACAGAGTAAGGCTTCCTTCTATATTCTCATAAGGTAATGGTTGGGTATATAATATAAATACATAGTGTATATATATATATATATTTTTTTTATATATATATATATATATTTTTTTTTTTTTTGCGGTACCAGGGATTGAACCCAGAGGCGTTCTACCTCTGCGCTACACCCCTGGCCCTATTTTTTTATACTTTATTTTGAAACCGGGTCTCACGAAGTTGCGGAGGGCCTAAGGAGAGAGAGAGAGAGAGAGAGCAAGCTGAGGCTGGCCACGAAGCCGGATCCTCCGGTCTCTGCCTCCCAAAGTACTGGGATTACAAGCGTGTGCCACCACGCCCGGCCTATAGTATATATTTTTAAACAATCTATTTATAAATATTACAGGAACTGTGCATTTATTTTGTGCCACAGAATCCATTGTTTTCCATGAAAACTCCTACAGGTCTGAGGAACAGAACCCATATAGCATCCATTTTGTTCTGCTTTGTAATCCATTGAATTGTGTGTGTCTCTCCACATCAGCCAGAGCTTTTTGAGGGACTCATAATATCTGTTTCAGTCAGCATTCTCACTGCTGTGACCCAAAATATCTGAAAGCCACAACTTAGAGGAAGGAAGATTTATTTGCTCACAGTTCTGGAGCTTTCAGATTCCAGTCCATGTTAGGCCAGGTCATGTCTGTAGAGCTCAGAACATGGTGGCAGGAAGCTGAGAGAACAAGAAGGGGGCTGTGGACATATATATAGTCCTCAAGGCCACAACCAGTGACCCACCTCCTCCAGTCACACCCTACCTGCCTACATTACCACCCAATACATCCATTAGTCCATCAATAGATTTATCCACTGATCAGATTAGAACCCTCATGATTCAATTATACCACCTTTGAACATCAACACATGAGCTCTTCCAGGGGACATTCTATATCTAAACTGTTACAGTTTGGGATGATGTCGCTGTGGGTCCTCATTCTCAGATAGTATAGAAATAAAAGCCAGAACTGCTGCAAGCTTAAGCAAAGTTTTATTATTGCAGGCAGAAAGGGGGGAAGAGCAAGGAATGCACCACATCAGAAAGAGATGTGATGGAGTGTCTCAGAAGTGAGACACTATTTGCCTTTGAAACCTCATTCTGTATATAGGAATTTATTATCGTGTCCCTCCTATCCTGCTAGCCAATAGTCTTTCTTTCCCACCAAAAAGTAGGGCTGGCCCACTCTGTTATCTTTGCTGTGTTAGTTTTTTTTGGTGACTCCTTTTCTTCATCCTCACAAGGACAGACTGGTCTGACATCACTGATCATAGGGCTGCATGGCCCACATTGTTCTTTGTTCATTTTTACTAACTCTTCAGAAAGAAAGTCTTGATACTTGTGTCTTTGTGTAAGTTTTAACATCTTTATCTCTTACGGTAACTTGTCTGCTTAACAGCCCCTATAGTTGCCAGGTTGTTTTTAACATGGGAGTGTGGCTTTCTAAAGTAAGAAGGCTTTAACTACTTTTGCATTATTATTAATAATCAATACTGGGTTAATGCAGCTTGCTCCTCATCTTTTAATTTGGTCTGAACTTTGTGAGAGTCTGTGTGATTCTTTTCTTCTAAGTTCAGGTGTCTATAATTTTAGCATTCAGAGTTCTGCATCTTATCTTAGTTGCCATGACAACCGGCCTGCCAGCTAGCATGCAACTTTTAGCAGGCAAGGTCAGCCTTGGCTGTAGCTTTGGCTGATAGCCCAGAGACAGAGAAAAAAAGATTTTATTGTTTTGCCTAAGTATAGCTATTAGCAATTAATACTACTCTTATTATCAATCAATACTAACTCAATCCCCATCAATAACAATGTCTGTTATCATTTTGGCATTCCCCCAATAGAAAGGTGTTTTTCATGTTCAGATAAATTGATATGATAGTCATTTTGAGATGGAAAAGCAACCTATCAGCATACTTTTGGAAAACATCAATCAGCTTTTGAAAATCATTTGGTAGTTTATAAAGTATTTTCACATACATTGTCTAGTTTGGTGCCAACAGCATAACCCTTGAATATTTTCCTTTTTTATAGACTTTAAAAGTTGAGGTGTAGAGAAGAGAAGTGCTTTACTTGAGGTCCTTGGATGCAAACCATGGACTTGGGTCTTCAACCCAAGTATTATGGCTCCAGGTCCCAGCTGTTTCTCTAGATACAAGTTTAGCCAGTTGCTTATTAGAAGTAATATAGCCGGGCGTGGTGGCGCACGCTTGTAATCCCAGTACTTTGGGAGGCGGAGACCGGAGGATCCAGGTTCGCGGCCAGCCTCAGCTCTTTCTCTCTCTCTCTCTCTCTCCCTGTCTCTCTCTCTCTACTTAGTGAGGCCCTCTGCAACTTTGTGAGACCCGGTTTCAAAATAAAGAATAAAAAATAGGGCCAGGGGCGTAGCGCGGAGGTAGAACACCCCTGGGTTCAATCCCCGGTACCGCAAAAAAAAAAAAAAAAAAAGAAGTAATATGGTATAGTATGTAGGTTGGTTTCAAATGGGCCAGAACTAGAAAACATGCCTTTACCACTTACCCAAGTATGTCCTGAGCAGGTTAGGTAGACTTTTTATGGCTCAGTTTTCCTTGTCTGGATATTGGGCTCAGTAATGCCTACTTCATAGGAATGACTTAAAGGTGAAATGGATAACATTGTAAGGTACCAATTATAGTGCCTGCCTTAAAATAGGCACTTTATAAAAAGTTTCCATTACCATAATTAGGAATAAATTATACTGAGGATGGCAGAATTCTTTTTCCTTTGAGGCATCCAGAGATGTGTTTACTAGTAAAGAGGCAGACCTAGAGACAACATATGGGCAGAAACTTAGTGTCTCACAGGAAAACAGTTGAAATAATGCTACATCTGCATACAGAATGACCAGTTCCAATCTCAGTGACACAAATGGGGGGAGGAGAGGGGCAGGACTCCCAGGGAAGTGCTCTAAGAGTTGTGTGCATATGTGTTTCTATCACTCCATACCCCAATATGATGTATAATTACAATGCACTAAATTAAACAAAAAGCTTATCTGAAACACAGTGCCTCTTATATCCTGTTTGTCAGTGACTGAGACAATCTAAGACACATGAAGTTTTCCAGATAGAAAGGGATCTTAGAGATGAGATCAGGACCATTTTCCCTTAGGTCAAAAATCAACTGAGGACACAGTGGGGTTCTTTCTTCTGCTTGCAGGTTCTTGTGCTCCTCATGCCAGCGAAGCTGGGCTTCTGCTCAAGTGAAGATCCTGTGCCACATGTATTGGGAGCACCAGAAGTCCCAGGGCCAGGTGCTGATGCGGATCTTTGCTCAGAGGTGCCAGAAGTGTTCCTGGTCCCAATTTGAGAAACCGGAGTTCTCTGAGGATAACATCATGAGTATTCTTCACAACCTGGTACAGTATATTCTAGAGAGATACTATGGACATAACTTTAGGAAGATGCCAATGATCCGGGAGATTCCTTTGGATGGACCCCATGACAAAGTCAATTGTGAGGCATGCACTCTGGGCTTCTGTGTAAGGGGCTCACGAAGATGCATAGTAACGCCATCTGAACTCCCATCTTCCTTCCTGAAGAGCCAGGATTCCTTACCTCGCTATGGTGATGTGCTAGGTGTAAGGGGCTCACAAAGACACCTAGTAAAGCCATCCAAATCCCTACCCTCCTCTCTGGAGATCCAGCATTCCTCACCTCGCTATGGTGATGTGCTTGGCTATGACCAACCCATGGAACGGGGTAACCCAGGGGAGTTTCTCTTTATCATCTTTATGATACTATTTGTTTTTATTTGCAGCCAATGCATCAAACTTAAATAACATATAAAATATGCTTTCTTCTCTTCTCTTATGTTAATTCCATGGTAATCAATAAACTGGTTACCATTTTAATATGACAGAATTTGCTTTGAAATCAAGCAAGGTTAAGTTTGTATAATAAGCACTGATTTCCTGGATATCTTCTGAAGATAGTTGAAAATATGACCAAGCACATAATAAACCCAATAATAAATATGTGTTGAATCACTACAAGGTCTTCATTCATTCATTTGCTTATTCATTGGTATTAATACATATTGACCAAATCTTGACAAAAACTAAGGGTTATGACTGTTATCAGAAAGTTACTGTTGTAGACTGAAAATCCCCTCCCCCACAATGTCCATGCCCAATCCTCAGGACCTGTGACTTTACTTGACAGAACAGACTTTGCAGATGAGATTAATTTAAGGATCTTGAGGTAGGTAGATTATTTTGCATTATTATACAAGGGAATAATATGTTATGGTTTGGATCTTAGGTGTCCCCTTAAAGGCTCATCATGTGCTGAAAGCTTGGTCCACAGCTAATGGTGCTACTGGGAGATGGTGCAAGCTTTAGGACATAGGTTATTGGGAGTGTGCCTTTGAAGAGCATATGAGTATCCAGCCATTTCATCTCTTTCTCTGCTTCCTGGCCACCATGAAGTGAGTAGCCTTCTCTACCCCACAATCCCCACTCAGGCATAATGTGGCCAAGTAAACATGGACCAAAACCTCTGAAAATGTGAGCCAAAAATAAATAAATATCTCCTCCTTTAAGTTGATTTCTCTAAGGCATTTTGTCACAGAGATGGAAATCTGATTAACATAGGCCCTCATAAGAGTAAGGCAGCAAGGTCACTGTTAGAAAAAGGAGATTTGATAATGGAACCATAGGTTGGAGAGATGTGCTTTGAAGATGGAGGAAGGAGTCAAAAGCCAAGGAGTAGAGGCAGCCTTTAGAAGCTCAAACAGGTGAAGAAGTAGATTCTCCCATGGAGCCTTCAGAACAAACCATTCGTGCTAACACATGACATTAGCTCAGTGTTATGTTTGGATTTGGAATGTCTCCCCAAAACTCATGTGATGAAGGCTTGGTCCCCAATGCAGCAATGTCCAGAGGTGCGGCTCTTGAGAAGTGATCAGATCATGAGGGCTCGGACCTCATCAGTGGATTAATCCATTTTCTATATTAATGATTTGAATGGACTACTGGGAGGAGGTAGAAACTATAGGAAGGTGGGACATGGCTGGAGGAAGTGGGTCACTGTGGCATGCCCTTAGGGACTATATCTTTCTATCTATCGCCTTTCCTTCTCTCTCAATCTCTCTCTCTCTCCTAATCTCTCTCTCTCTCTTTCTCTCTCTCTCTCTCTCTCTCTCTCTCTCCTCTCTCCCTGCTTCCTGGCTTCCATGACCTGGGAAGTTTTTCTCTGCCAAGCGCCAAGCCCTTCCACCACCATGTTCCACCTTGCCTCAGGACCACAGCAATGCAGCAAGTTAACCATGGACTAAACCTCTAAAACCATGAGCCAAAATAAATATTTCCTCCTTTAAGTTGTTTTCCTCATGTATTTGTCACAGTGATGAAAAGCTGACTAACACATTCAGTGGGACTACTTCTTGAACTTCTGAACTCCAGAACTATAAGATAGTAAATTTGTATTAAGACGCTACATTTGTGATAATTTTTTTCAGCAGTGACAGGAAATTAATATAGTTATCAATATCCGGCAGGGATCAGGCAATTATGTTTTATTTATGCTTCATTTTTGATGGGAAAAGAGAGCATTTGTACATTAGAAATATTGATCCATTCCACGCCCTCTTGTTCTTCCTTCTCACCTACTTAAACTACTCAAATGTCCCTATCCCAAAGAGATTTCCTTTGACTTGGTAATCCCTGGAGCTATCATATTCTCTCACTTCTTTCAGCATTGGATTGAAAAGTGTTTTAGTTAGCTTTTCATTGCTGTGACCAAACTACCTGACATAAACAACTTAAAGAAGGAAAGATTTACTTTGGCTTATAGTTTCAGAGATTTCAGTCCATAATTGACTGGCTTTGGGCCTAAGGTGAGACAGAATGACATGGTAGAAGAAAGCTGCTCAGCTCATGGTGACCAGGAAGGAGAGAAGGAGATATGTATATATCTCCTCTGTATATATATATATATATATATATATATATATATATATATATATATGAGGGACTCCTTCCAGGGCACACCCTAGTGATCCACTTCCTCCACAAGGTCCCATTTCCTATCGGCTCATGATGGAGTGTTCTCATGAGCCAATCACTTCTTCAAAGTCCCACCTCTGTACATTGCCGCATTGGGGACCAAGTCTCCAACTCATGAATCTTTGAAGGACACTTCATATCCAAACCATAACACAAAGCACTTAAGAATGTGCCAATCCTAGCCGAGCATGGTGGCACATGCCTGTAATCCCAGTACTTTGGAGGCTGAGACAGATGGATCACAGGTTCAAAGCTAGCCGCAGCAACTTAGCAAGACCCTGTTTCAAAATAAAAAACAAAAAGGGCTAGGAGCATAGCTTGGAGGTAGAACGCCCCAGTACCAAAAAAAAAAAAAAAAAAAAAAAAAAGAATGCGCCAATCCTGAGATCCCAGGATGCAAGGCTACATCTTTTATACCCTATTTTCATCTGTCTGCTCATCATTTCTATGTGACTGTTATACTGCCTTCTCTATAGTACCATGTTTAAAACTATGCTCATCAGCATCTCTGACTTTTTCTGTTCTAATTTGTCCCAGACACCCAAGCTTAGCACCTTGGAGTCAGCTTTAACTTTTGTCACCAACCCTCATTAACTCTTATTTTGTCAGGTTGCTCCCATCTATTCCCTCAATTTTTCCTTGTTTTCCCCTCTGCCCACTTAGTTCAGGATTTCTGAATAACTAAGGGATTAGACTTTATACCAGAGGCAATGAGGAGGTTACCTGATGCATTTGAATGTATGGAGAATTTACACTTTCAACAGAATTTGGGGATGAATTAGATAGAAACATAAAAATGTAAACAGAAACAAAAAGTGAAAATCAAAACAAGTATTACCTTCTGGGGTTAAAAAAAGGTTGTACTATAAAATAGATTCAATTAAAGTTCCCTACATGACTTAGAAGTGAATAATATTCAAATAGTCATAATATTAAAATTCAATACTGAATATTGATTTAACCAAAAATATGATGTAAAAGCATTTGAGGGAAGCCCCTGAGTTGGGGCTGAGGGTATAAGAAAATTAAATCCTTATCTTGATGATAGAAAGTCAGTGGTTAATATCAAGAATTGAAAAATTGGGAAACAAACATGGAACTATACACTAGAAGAAAAAGCCAAACAAGTGTAAATTGATTGTTTCTGGGGAGTAAAAATGGAAGAGGGACTAGGAAGGGCTTATTTTCATAATAAGCATTACAGAACTATTTTGCATTTCTTAAGCTATGTGCACATATGACCTTAATAAAAATTAAGATAAATACCACTTTTAAAACATAAAGGTTTATTAGATTTTCGAGATTCCTTCTTGTTATATTTCCTTATTTATTTTCTTTACCATGATATGCCTATCTCTCCTTTCTCTTCTCAATATCCCCTTGTCTTCTCTTCTCTCACTCCTCCAACCACAATTTAGATTTGGTCTTGGTTGTAGAATTTGCAGGTGGAAGGATGTTTTCACTTTATAAATGATGAGATGGTCCTAGACTAATGCTATTTACACTATTAGAAACCAAGTCTCTTTGCTCCTGGTGAATATTAAGGATGGGGCAATGGGTGGGCTTTGCTCTAGGCAATGAAGGGTTAGGTTACAGTGACTGTAGAGAATTTTAAATCTAAAACTGGTGAAAACTTGTGCATCTTTTATGACCACCAACTCTGAACAACATCAGGCCAGGAGAGCTCAGGATATGGCTAGTGGCCTGGGAAGCATCACTGTCCCCGTGCCAGGGAATTAAGTTGATTTCTGAAATACCAGATTGAAATATTTCTGGAGGGAAAAAAGGTAAGAAGAGAAATTCAGCAGCACCCACCAAGCCATGATCAAGCATTATCAGCCAGGCCAGGCAGCTAAGCAGGGATCAGAAACAGAAAAAAACAATTATTTTGTGAAAACTGTAAGCACTGAGCTGATTCTCAGGCAAACAGAGAACTGACCTGAGAAGACTCAGAAAAACTTGCTGTTAACAAAATCACTCATCCCCTGAAATGAAAAAGTTTCTCCAAGTGTTGGTTGTTAATTGTAGCCCACAGCTAAAAGCTATGGATTTCAAGGAATGCTAAATGTAATCCCTGGCCTGGCCTGAACTGTCTCTCATGTTCTCTACCCTCAACTGCATTTCACATCTTCACCCTGGTGAGCAGAAGGCCAAGAGGGCAGAAGGAGAGAAGCCTCTGGAGGTTTGCAAGGACAGATTCATCTGAAGTCAGAGCCAGAAGTGATTTTAGAGAGGAACCCTGGCCTGCCCCCTTCAGCAGAGTGAAAGCCATTGGTTTGACCCCAGACACCTCAGCTGGGACACAAAGGCACAGATTTCCACTTAAGGATGTCAAAGAGGTGAACACTCAAGGGTGTTGCCTAGTCTCTGGATTAAACTAAAAGCTGTAGATGCGGAACTGGGAATTTTTCAAGTTTGTAATGAGAAGCAGGAAGTGGTTGGGGGAGGGAGAAGCAGAGGAGTGAGAGTAAATTAGGCAAAGCAATGTATTGTGGCTCCTGGGAACTTCCAAACCTCTGAGTTGCTGAAGGACTAAATATTTTAATGTGATTTGACCACATCTTTGGAGAGTTGGTTATGGCAGGAAGCAGTATTGTCACTAATTCTCACTCCACAGAGATAGGATGGCCTTTTCTCTAGAGAACCTAGGATGTTAAGAAAGAGGGGTCCCAGGTGGTTTAGTGGCTCTGTACCTTAGAATAAGCTTTCGGAAGCTCTCTAGTTCTAATGCATCTTTCAGTAGATAAAGAAACAAAACCCTTGGAGGCAAAACTGAGACGCCTGTTAAAGTATAATTTTCAAAAAGGTACAATCATGTTTCTCATACAGATGAACAAATTTTATGTTGAACATATTTCATGTTCATCTGTATGAGAAATATTTAATGTTTCATACAGTGAATGTATTTCAAAGATTTCATTGAACTCATTAGTTAATGAGGAAGCAGTAAGCAAGGGGCATTTGAGAAGCTAGGTATATAAAAGCAATTTAATAGCTTTCTGAGTTACGAGCTATGCAAAAAAAATTGGTTTATGTTTAACAGGATCATAAACTGTAAACTTTGGGGCTATTTGTTCCACTGTCAGAAATTATTTGCATTACTACTGAACAAAAATTTTTAGTGATGCTTTACTTTACAGTGAAGTAAAATGGTCCAGTAAATAGAAAGTTAAGTCCAGTACTGGGAGAACAACCAATAATCATTCTGGCTTATTTCCAAGTTTCAGATATTTAAAAAATTTGTCCAAGGAAATTAGACTAGAAACTTTGCAATTACTAGAAAAAGACATAAGACCAACTTTTCAACATATAGGCACTTGTAGAAACCTCCTAAATAAGACCCCTAAAGCTCAGGAGTTAAAACTGAGAATCAATAAATGGAATGGAATTAAGTTGAAAAGCTTCTGCACAGCAAAGAAAACCATCAGGAGTCTGAAGAGAGAGCCTACAGAATGAGAGAAAATTTTGCCAGCTACTCCTCTGAGAGAGGACTAATATTTAGAATATATGGAGAATTTTTTAAACTGAACACTAAAAAAAAAAACCCCAATTAAAACTGGACAATTGAATGGAATAGCTATTTCTCAAAAGAAGAAATACAAATGGCCAATAAATACATTTAAAAATGTTCAACATCATTAGCAATCAGGGAGATGCAAATCAAAATTACACTGAGATTCCATCTAACCCCAATTAGAATGGCAATCATCAAGAATACAAACAATAATAAATGTTGGCAAGGATGTGGGGAAATAGGAACTCTGAAACATTGTTGGTGGTACTGCAAATTAGTACAACCACTGTGGAGATCAGTATGGAGGTTCCTCAGAAGACTAGGAATGGAACCACTATGTGACCCAGCTATAGCACTCCTTGGTATCTTTCCAAAAGAATTAAAGTCAGAATATTATAGTGATAGCCAGATATGGTGGCACATACCTGTAATCCCAGGATTTGGAAGGCTGAGATAGGGGGGTCCCAGTTTCAGGCCAGCCTTAGCAACTTAGTGAGGCCCTCAGCAACTTAGTGAGACCCCGTTTCAAAATAAAAAATTAAATAGAACTGGAGGTGTGGCTTGGAGGTAGAATGCCCCTGGGTTTAATCCCTAGTACCACACATACACACACAAAAGAATACTATAGTGATGCATGCATATTCATATTTATAGCAGCACAATTCACAATAGCTAAAATCATGGAACCAACCTAGGTGTCCATCAACAGATGAATGGATAACAAAATGTGTCTCAGAGAGACACTGTCAAGGCTGATGGACTCCGGTAATGAAATTATTCCAACCTCTATTTTTTGGTGGTGGTTCTGGGGAACACCAGCACCCAGGAACATTCTACCTCCAAGCTACACCCCCCAGCCCTATTTTATTTTTTATTTGGAAACAAGGTCTTGTTAAGTGGCTGAGAACCTTGCTAAGTTGCTGAGGGTGGCTTCAAACCTGTGAACCTCCTGTCTCAGCCTCCCAAATACTCCCCACCAAACCTAGCCTACAATGGAATTTTACTTAGCCATAAAAAACAACAAAATTATATAATTTGCAGGAAAATAAATAGAAGTGGAGAGTATTGTGCTAAGTGAGATTAGCCAATCTCAGAAAGTCAAGGGTCAAATACTTTCTCTCACATAAGGACACTAGAAAAAAATATAGAAAACCAAAGGAACTTTGAGGAGAGGGACCAATAGAATAGTGGAAGGGGTTAGGGAGAGGGAAGAACTGATGAAAGAAACAGTTCAAATTATGCTATTCCCATGTATGCAGGTATCACTACCAATCTCACTATTACTTATGGGGAGGGGTAGATAACAGGGTGGGAGCTGAAGGGAAACACACCAAGACCTGTGTGCATGTTTGTTTGTATGACTTTGAACCTCACTATGATGTATAATTACAACACACCAAGAGAAAAATTGTCCAAGATCACAATGGTAATTGCAAACAGATATAAGATGATAGTTGAAATCTCATTATGCTCAAGTGAATGCTTTTTGTCCTTTGACACAATTGAAGACCAAGGTGTCCATGTGCCAACTGTCACTAGTAGAGTGGGCTGCATAAAGAAGCGGTGGGTTCCCTACTCTATACCTGTCCAATCCAAACATCATCTTTAATAAAGTGCTGCTTATGTAAATACTGACCTGTGAGTAAGCCCAAACTGGTACCTTGTTCTCGCATGCCCAAGCCCAAGGCCTGGTCTCAGTACCTCCTTTCTTCCTTCCAGCATCTCACAGGATTCCTGTCCATCCCACCCCCACTCATGCGCACTCACTCAGTTCTCTTACTCAGCTATCTCTGGGCTCCATGTTGGGCCTTGTGACTCCCTTTCTACATCTTACAGCACATTCCACTGAACCCCCATTGGAGGCATTCAAGTGAGGCCAGATGACACCTTGGCTGAGATACTTAACTAACTTGACTGAAGTACTGAGTGTGCTCCTTTGACATAATGTCCTCTCAATGCTTACATTCCAGAATTCTGTAACAGTTTATTCCCCAAAATGGGAAGTGATAACTTTCACATAGAACCTAGAAAGTCTCAGGTGGGTTTACAGAGCTAGCATTGTATTTTTGGCTTTAGGAAAGCTCTAATTTCCTGGATCCTCATCAGAGTGAACATGAATGCCCTTCCTTCAGGGGCTGGAGGATGAGTGAGTTACTATTTGCCAGGAGATTTAGGAGCCTGAGGCAAATGACATTGAGCTGCTTACCAACTATGACAAGGCATCTGCACAAACGCCCTTTTGTTCTTTCATTCTTGCCAGATCTGTGTGGGTGGCAGAGGTTGGAATAATTTCATTACCGGAGTCCATCAGCCTTGACAGTGTCTCTCTGAGATTGCCTTTTTCACGATCATTTTGTTTATTTGTCTGAAATGGAATTCAGGTAGATAAGGAATGGGGTTGTATGAGGGTAGCTATTAACCATTCAAAAGATAACATGATGAGAATGAGTCATCTACCCCCGCGCCCCAATTCTGAGGTTTGTTTTTGCATTCTTTCATCCTCTAAATATGAAGAGAAAAATTCTAAGAAGGATAAGTTCCTTATGGCTAGTAAAGTTGATGATTGTAATATAAAGTTTAGACCAAAAGTCTGGGATGGGAATGGAAATCTTTCAAAAGTGCTGGGCCACAAGATTTCAATTTTTTTTTCTTGGTCTTGCAGTATATTAGGGCCAAAGGAAAATGAGAGATTGGTATTTTACAGATTGAAAAATGAAGGGCCAGAGAACAGCAAAACTTATCCAAGCTCACACAACTGTGTCGTCACACTTTCATGCGTGTGTGTGTGTGTGTGTGTGTGTATGATTTATAGGGGATGAGGCAGGAGGAACAGAGCTCTAAGATGGGGCAGCTACTATCCTTTCTGCTAAACTGGCCAAGGAGTGAGGGATATTTCCCTGAGGCTGGAGCTATAAAACAAAGAGATCAGAGCTAGGTAGGAATGACTTTAGCCCATTTCCCCTCTCCTCAAATCAAACCTTTCTTTCTTCAGCCCCAAGTTTCTAGCTGTTGACCTCACTCCCCAACATTTTCCTCATGTACTGTCTTTCAGCTTCTCTTCCCCAAATAATAATAAAATAGCAATGTTTATGCAACATTGATTGGAAGCACTTAGTTCTTTGAATTCCACTTCTAGTATCTCAATTAACTGTCATAGCAACACTAAGGACAGTACAGTTATCCTTATTTAATTAATGGGAAAACTGAGGCTCAGTGAGTTTGAGCATCTTGCTCAAGACACCATAGCTTATAATCACAGACCTGGAAATTTTACCCCTAAACCTTGTCCTTAGGAATTATGCTTTGAAATCTCCCAAACTCAACACCATCTCCATGCCTTTTCTCATGTTGCTTACCTTCCCACCCCTAAATTCCACTTCTAGACAAGTCGGGACCACTTCTATTGGTGCCATGCTAAAACCAGAACATCTGGGACAGGTTAGGGAATGGAACAGTTGTGTTCAGAGCCCAGCAGATGTAAAATTGGACTCAGAGGGCTCTGCAGTTTGCCTGTCCTGTATCCATTTTCCATTCCCCTTTACAGAGCTGCCTCTCTCTTATGAAGCCCCCATGCCTTACCCCTAGTTCTAAGAGATGGAATGATTTATCCAAGAAAAACCAGGCAGCTGTGGCCAGTGACTGATGCATACAGAAACATCTGACACAAAGCTAGTCAATGGAATGCAAGGAGAAGTTCACAGTGGGCTTCTGGGAATGTCCTATCTCACTTTTCAAGCAGAATTTCCAAGAAGGGACTCTCATTTTCTCTGGACAGTCTGAGCTCAGGTTTGAAGCCTGGAATGTTTACAACTGTCTCTCTATTGGGCTCAAGGTAAAATTTCTTGGGTGTCGGAGCCAGGGCCACAGGCCCACGTGGACCTTGAGGTTTGCCCTATCACTGGACTCTGTTCCTGGAGTTGATAAATGCCCTTTCTGTTTATGCCCCACAGAATCCAGGGGTGAAAACAGAGTCAAGAGTCAAGCAGACAATCCAATGGAAACATTAATCTGAAAGAGCTTGGTAAAGAAGCAGAGTAAGCTATGCAGCAATGACAGAGGAACCGAAGATACCAGCGCAAAGAAGCATTTAGAGAACAGATCTGGCTCAAAACCCAAGGATGTTCCTCAGAATCCAGGGCATTGTTTCTCATGCTGAGTATTGAGCAGCTGGTCTGATGAATACTAGTAGGGACCATAGACTTATTCTGATTTCTCGAATCCCCTTTTTTCTTGTCTCAGTCCGAATCCTACTCATCCTTCAAGCCCTAGATTAAAGCTTACCTCCCCCGGAAAGTCTCTTCCCTCTGTAATGAGCCTTGTCAACTTTGTTCTCCTGAGACTTCCCTGGCATCTCTCTTCTCTACAAAACATTTATCATGTAGGATATCCATGCATCCATGTGTGAGAATCTTGTCTCCTAAGGCCAGAGAAAGAGTATGTTAGTTTGTTTCTTCTCCCACAGAAGAAACCAGAGTTATATCCATAAATAAAAAGGAAGTGGGTGCAATTACACATGATAGTATGCTAAAGTTCATTAATGAGGGGATTTCAGTGTTCATAAAGAAATCCTTTGTAAGCATAACCCCTAGTGTGTCCCTTCCTAGGTGCCTGGTCATACAGGACTGCATTATAGCTGGGTTCAGACAGAGGGCCCCTGATCCATTCTCAGGCTGTGCAGGAGAAAGAACATAGTCCTGGCTCATGGAGAAATTCCCAGAAGTGGTGGAAAAGGTGAAGGGCACCAGGAATAACTTTGACCTTGTTAGATAATCAGAGCTGTGGAATATCTAAACTGAAGGGAAAATTTGAAGTCAGAGTCACATCCTCCTTTTCAGCCAGGGAAAGTGAGACTGAGAGATGAAGAAATCTTTTCAAGGCTTTACCTGTTTAGGATATTAAACTGGCATTTAGAAATCACCATTGAGCTGGGCATGGTGGTGCATGCCTGTAATCCCAGTACTTGGGAGGATGAGACAGGAGGATCACAGGTTTGAGGACAGCCTCATCAAGTAGCGAGACTCATCAACCTACTGAGACCATATTTCAAAATTTAAAAAAATAAAAATAAAAATAGGGCTGGGGGTGTAGCTCAGAGGTAGAATGCCCTTGGGTTCAATCCCCAGTATCATACTCACACACATACACACACACACACACACACACACGAAAAAATAAATAAAAATCACCATTGTGGTCTAGGTATGTAGCATAATTGGTAGAGTGCTTGCCTAGCATGCACAAAGTCCTGGGGTTGGTCCCCAGTACTGCAATAAACAATTAAACAAACAAACATCACCATTGAATGAATAGGGAAGCCTGGACAAGTGGGCTTATCATTTCTTTAAACACAGCTTCCCTCCCTCCCTCCTTTCTTTCTTTGTTACTAGGGATTGAGCCCAGCAGCTCTCTACCTCTGAGCCATATCCCCAACCCTTTATATTTTTTATTTTGAAACAGTGTCTTGCTAAATTGCCAAGGCTGGCCTTGAATCTGTAATCTTCCAAATTACAGGCGTGTACCACCACACATAGCTTCCTTATTCTTTGTTAAGTCTCTGTATCACTAAAAAGCTAAGCAATTTTATGGTAACTAAAAAGGTTTCTAACAAAGTGGCCATTTTAAAGGCAACCATCACTCCTATTTATACCTAGCTCTATAGTTTAAAAAGAATGTATTCATTAGCCTGGTCTTCTATCTAATTGAATTCTGGAGGTAGGTATTATTGTTTCTACTTTAGAAAGATAGAAAGGAGTCTCAGCCCTTATCCAGGGTGTCACTGCAGATTCAGTGGAATTCCTACCTCCTTTTACCTGTTCCCACATGCTTTCCCCTCACACACACAAGGGATGAGAAACATCAATTTTGAATAACAAGTTTGATGCCTCCAGTGTTTCCAAACCCCAACTTCTTTTCACATTGGCAGGGCCCTTGGCTTGTCACTGGCCCAGTTCTAAGTCTAGTCTCTGGGTTTAGAACCCCCTTCTTGTTTATAATTGACAGTGGAGCCTCTTTAATGTGGTGACCCAGAAAATACTGCCCAGTGTCTTCAAATATTAATAATTTCATTTATTTCCAAAACTTAGAGAGGGTGTCATGAAAATTAATGAGTGTGCTACTGGAAATCAATGGACTTCTGCAAATGGTTCTCTGGAGTCATTGTGTAGGAAATTATTGTGGGCTTTCTTTCCATCTAGGATAATATATTTCTATTTAAAGGGCATGTTTTGATTATATTTATGATGCAAAAATAATGGAGACTTGGTAAAAATCTTCTTGCCTTTTGTTTTGTAGAGAGATGAAGTTTGAAGTAAAATAATCCCAAAGAATAAAAACCCCAAGGCATCGTGTCAATCAAATGTTCCTCATGACTTTGTCTTGGATATCTGGATTCTCTTGAGCCTTTATATTGTTACACTTGTAGCTAGAGTAGTGTGGACTTTTACTGAGTGGAGGATACAGAGCCTGACTTTAATAGGAAAATAAATTTACAGTGAGTCTCATAGTCAAGATAGTCAAGTTAGTGGAAGAGGTTGCTGATCCCTAGCCCATAATTCTCACTGTACTGTATTGCTTGCCTTTCCCACTCTTTCTCAAGAAAGAAAACAGAACAAAACAAAATGAAATTGGGCATGGGAGCAGAAGTTAGCAATGTATTCATTTGTTCTTATCAATTCTCAAAATCAAGGTGTTTTAAGTATGTTGAATTAAAATTGAGACCTTCTTCCATTCTGGATCAGCCTTCCTCTCACATTCAGTAGTGTAAGTTGGCATATGCTAGGCTGGAAGCATTTTGGGGGTCCGGCCATGAGAAAGGTGAATTAGGGATACATTTTGCCTAGATTTAGTGGAGTATACTTATATATTTCATATGTATGAACATGAATAAGATGTATGATGGTATGCAGAAAGTTGGTAACATTTAATTATACCCTTTCAAAAGAAAAGACCTATTGGAATATCCCAGTAAATCAAGTGAGAACTTACTAACTCTTGCTTTGCACACACATGAAGAACACCTTTTCTTTTGTCCTTAAAAAATTATTCATTGAAGAATTGAAAGACAATTTGGATAAAAATTAATGGATATTTATTGTACCATTTTCAATATTATGTATGTTTGAAAATTTCCATAATAAAATGCAAGGAATGTATTAAAATTAATGAAACATAAAACAATAATGATCAAGATGAGCAAGGAAATTGATAGAAGTTTTCTGAATTGAGAAGCAAATTGTTATAAAACCAAAAATAACCAAAAGAAGTAATACACAAAGAGGAAGAGATAACTTTTCCATAGTAATAATAGATGGGCTCGTGAATTGTTTGATAACCTAATTATCGAGTAAAGTGAATCATATAAACACATTAGAAAATTTGAAGATAACTTACAGATTTGATGTGGAATGCTAACATCTATAAAGATAATGTAAAACTGATAACATAACACTATAACAAAGATATCAATAACAGACTTGTTAATAAAAAATGCTAACAAATTTGTTAACAAACTTGGTATTCCTTGACTCAGAGTATTTAAGATGAGTCACTATACTAAGAAATATGAAATGCCCTGAAGGCCTACTATGTATGTGGGAAAGAAACTTTATAAAGGTTTTCCCTAATTGGACAATAATCTTAAAAGTTTCTATGTCATTATTACTAAAGAGTTGTAAGATTGAAAGAAATTTATGTAAACTATCAATACTTTAAAAAAATGGATTAACCATGCCAGTGGAAAGATATATTATCTATAGAAATTGATACTACAAAATTTTAAAAGTATTTGATCAAGTTGTAGGAAAAAGAGGTGTTAGGTGTCAAATCATATGGTATTTTTGGATTTTGTAATAGTTGTGGCATCTGTCAGCATCTTAAAATTTGTGATTTGTTCTGATTTCTTTTCTTTCTCACTTTAAGTCAATATTTATTTTCACTCTAGATTGTATATTCTTTGTCTTCTTAAAGAGGGCCCCACCATATTTTGTAGATATCAAGCCCCACCATACCTGCTGCCTTCCAACAGTGACAAAGTGTGGGAGAGGCTGCTGTGGAGGTGGGGGAGGAGGTCTAAGTGCAAGTGATAGGGTAAAATTTAAAGAAGGCACATATAAGTGACCAGCAGCAACAAATTGTGAATTCTGGATCACCCATGCTACATCTGTAAAGACAAGGGGCGACCAAGGAGTGGATTGGGCGATTTCCAAAAGCCCTTAGTAACAATGACAATAATAATTGCTACTATTACTTAGTATGTATTATTTGTCAGAAATTAAATAAAAGTCAGAAAACTACTGTCCACGGAGTAAACCTGTCCTGTTTCTGTTTTTCTAAGTTGTTTTACTGGAACCCAGAAAAACAATTCATTTAGGCATCATCTATGAATACTATTGTGCTATAATGGCAGAGTTGGGTAATTATGACAGAGACCATGTGGCTTTAAAGCCTAAAAACATTTACTTTTTGGCACTTACAGAAAAAAATCTGCTGCCCCCTCCACCATGTACTTATTTTCTCTGTGGCACATTATAGTTTCCCCAAATATGTCCACAAAGTATCCCCAATTCACATGCTCTTGTGAAAATGTGACATTGTCCCACTCCCATAAAGAGGCAGAGTTTGTCTGTGTCTGAGCGGATCTTGTCACTGCCTTGATCAATAATATATTTTAGAAGCAAAGTTGTCTCATTTCAGGTACAAACTTTCCTTAACTTGACTGCATCTTCTGCTTCCTGATAATAGGAAGCCAGCTGCCAGTTAAGAAGTTCAACTATCTGAGACCACTGGGCCAGGATAATCTCAGATGATTGCATCTGATTAGAAGGACCCAGGTGGATGAGATGCCACATGGAGAGGGAGGAGGTTTACAGGAGGACCATACCTGTGAGTGAAGAAGTCATCTTGGAAGTGGATCCTCCAGCTCCAGCTGCCCGGGCTGGTGCTGTGTGGATCATACACAGATCTCCCAAACAAGCCATTCTAGAATTCTTGACCCACAGAATCTTCAGATGGAACAAAATGGTTGTTTTACCTATTGAGTGTGGGTTAAGCATCAATAGCTAATTGGAATGATACAATAATCATTGTATGAATTATTGGTCACATGATATATGAATTATTAATCCCAGTTTATATGAAAGAGAGCCAAGTAGAAATCTAATTACATACCCATGTCACACAGCTGGTAAATGACAGAGCCAGGGTTCAAACCCGAGTGTATCATACTCCAAAGCCCAGGTATCATATGTGCCTTCTGTGCTTATATTCCTTGTGTTGAAAGCTGACAATACTGAGAGAGAGACAATGGGTCATGCAGGAGCCACCGTGGAGTCGGGTCCAAGGAGGGAATATACAACTCAGTTGAGAAAAGCGGCTAATGCTATGTCAAACACTAGTTCCTTGTCAATTAGTGTAATGATATTTTTTTATTCATGGTATATTTTTATTCTCTTCTAAGGAACAATTATTTTTCAATGCATTTTCTTTTAAATTCCAATTTTTGAGATATAAAACACATACAATAAAATTTACCCAATATTGGTGCATAATTAACTGGTTTCAAGTAAATTTACACTGGTGAAACCACCACTGCCATATTGTCCCTCAATCCATCTTGAGATCAAGCCCCCCGATCTCCACTTTGTCCCTAGCAACTACTGTTCTGCTTTCTATACCCATAGGTTTGCCTTTTCTAAAAATATTGTATAAATGGAAGCATACAGTATGTGGTTTGTTGTGTTCAGCTTCTTTAACTTAGCATTTATCAATTGTTTGCTCCTTTCAATTGCTTGAAGAGTATTCCATCATGTGGCTATCCCATATTTGTTTAGACATTTACCAGTTGGTGGACATATGGGTTGGTTCCAATTTGGAGCTGCACTGACTGCATTTAGTGAGTCTTTGATTGCTTAAGAAAACTGACAGGATCAAAATTGAGAATGCTTATAATTCTATGGTTTACTACTGGAAAATGATTCAAGAACATAGCAACATTATTAGACTAAGGACCTTAAGCACTCGCTACCACATTCCTCAGAGTCACGAAGACTACCCAAAATTTGAGAAGAGCTGGGGGAATGTAAAGTGATTATTTAGGGTTCAGAGAATCTCCATCTTTCAGTGCCATATGTCCCTTAGATTCTCAAATCAGATCATGAATCCAACTCTCATTTTAGATTGCTAGTGCTTGTGAGTGAGATAACTTAAAACACTGGCTTTCCTTAACCATTCAATTTAATTACCAGATTTTTAAAAAGGTATATTTTCAAACCCTCAGAATTGCAGAAGACATTACAAATAGAGTAGTTCATGATTATGATAGTTGATACTAATGTAGTAACTCACTACATGTCCTTGAATGCAAAAATATGTTGATAAATCAATTTTTACTGAATCATGAAATCCTACTCCGCAATAAAGTTAGATAAGACAAATCTTATAAAACATTTTAAATGAATTTGATTTTTCTTAGAGTAAACAAATGGTTTATCTTCCCATCTTGAGTAATTGTGTCTGTCTCATATAGTGGCCTCTACTCTCCTGAAAGCTAGGAATTGTTTCATTTTTATCTGCATCTCTTCTATGATTATTATAAGGTCTGGCACACAATGAGAATTTAGAAAATATTTTTAGCTGACTTGAAGTGTCATCACCAGCTTCTTTTATGTACTCCTTGCAATGATTTTGCAAAGTATTGCCACCCTAATTTCCACAGAGGAAGAAAACAAGCCTAAGAGAGGGTAAGCGATTTGTCCAAGATGGTACCATTAGAAAAAAGTAAGGTCAGGATTCAATCCTGGCTAGAGTTGTATGGAATCATTCTCTATAGACAGAGGTACAGGATGCAAAAATGACCAAATACAAGGCATTTCACTGCCATTCTGCTGTTGCAAATTTCACTCTTCTCTCCTTTTTGCTCCATTGACTTAGAATATTATGCTCTTCAATATCAGCCGTCAACTTCCTCCCACAGGTGCTCTGTATTCTGGGCTGTAATCGCTCCTGAAGAACCTGAACCTACATGCCTACAATTTCCCTATCAACTCAGCAGCCCCCATTGCCTCCAAAGGACCATGGTAAATGCAGCCCACAGAGGTATATACACCTGTGATTACTGCTATTTTCCACTGGTTTAGTTATCTCAGGAGAAGTACTATCCTAGAGTGCCTCTTAAATGTTGTGTAGTGACAACACTCTGATGTAGGTAGGTGGCCAAGAATCATTATCCCACATGCTATTATCAAAAAGTGATACTTTCAAATTGGGAGCTGACATGCCACTCACACAACTGAGAGAAAATACGAAGATGAGTTCCTCTGGTATTAAGGTCTGTTTCTTGTCCTTAAGTTGAGGACACAAGGTTTCTTTCTAGATAATAAATTAAAGTTTCTACTTAAGTGATAAACTTCCTTGATAATAAAGTTTCTACTTAAGTGATAAAAAAAACTTTGGCTAATAAATGATTGAGTTTTGTTGTACAAGAAAAAGTAGTTGAGAAATGAAGGATTTCTCCAATTTCCCTTCCTTCCTTCCTTCCTTCCTTCCTTCCTTCCTTCCTTCTTTCTTACTTTCTTTCTTTCTTTCTTTCTTTCTTTCTTTTTCTTTCTTGGTACTGGGGATTGAACCCAGGGCCATTCTACCTCTGAGCTACACCCCCAGTCCTACTTTATTTTTTATTTTGAAACTGGGTCTCACTAAGTTGTGGAAGGCCTCGCTAAATTGCTGAGGCTGGCCTCAAACCTGTCTCAGCCTCCCAAGTACTTTGATTACAGGCTTGTGCCACCACACCCTGCTGCTGTCCAATTTTTTATGGATTGGAATTCTTGAAATGCATTTCAAAGAACTCAGGCAGGTCATAGAACCTGAGAACTAAAGGGGCCTTGAACAGATGAGGAAATGCAGGTCTAAAGAGGAGCAGGACTTGGCCAAGTCAGCGAGTTGGTAGGCAAGACTGCAATGCTAAGGCTTCCAGATAAGGACCATCTTCACCATGCTTAGACTGAGGTTCGACACTGACAGTGGGGAGTGGGCCACTTCTGCCTTCAGGCTCCTAGAAACTTCCTTCAAGGGCAGTTATAGAAATACCAGGTCTCTGGGATAGTGGCTCCTGCTATCAGCAACATATTACTTCTAGGACAACCAAATCAAAAGTTGAGGTTAGAAACTCTGGCCAAGAAAGCCAAATATTGCTGAAGAGATTTTTTTAACGTGCTTTTATTGGTGCATTGGAGTCTTACATTGCAATGAATATCTATTTGATGTTAACATATATGCACACAGCTCTTAGTGCCCCCACCTCCCCCCACCCGTATGAAGTACCAAGAATGATGTTGGTATATTTTCACATGTACATATTATTTATGATAGTAATTCCATTAATTCTCTTCTTTCTTGCCCTCCCCCTTCCCTTGCACCACTTCCCTTATTCCGCTGAGGGTTCTCCATTATCAACCAGAATCCCTTGTGTGG
>PVJS01001766.1:38770-50895 GCA_004027185.1 Glis glis
GGTTGCGCATATTAATGAAAACATATGTCCCTTCTTTTTTTGTGATTGACTGATCTCGCTTAACATAATGTTCTCCAGATCCTTCCACTTTCTTGCAAATGATGTTATTTTGTTCTTCTTTATTGCTGAGTAGAATTCCATTGTGTGTATTTCCCACAATTTTGTAATCCACTCATCTGTTGATGGACACCTAGGTTGGGTCCATGATTTGGCCACTGTGAATTGTGCTGCTATGAACATGGGTATGCATATATTACTGTAGTTTTCTGGTTTCAATCCCTTTGGTTTGATACCCAGTAGTGGTATAGCCGGGTCATATGGTGGGTCCATTCCCAGTTTTCTGAGGACTCTCCACACTGATCTCCACAGTGGTTGAACTAGCTTGCAATCCCACCAACAGTGTAGAAGAGTCCCAGTTTCCCCACATCCTCGCCAACATTTGTTGTTGTTTGATTTCTTAATGATTGCCATTCTTATTGGGGTCAGATGAAATCTTAGAGTAGTTTTGATTTGCATCTCCCTGATTGCTAATGATGTTGAACATTTTTTCATGTACCTATTGGCCATTTGTATCTCTTCTTTCGTGAAGTGTCTATTCATTTCAGCTGCCCACTTCTTGATCGGATTATTTGTTTTCTTAGTGTAGAGCCTTGTAAGTTCTTTGTATATCCTAGATATTAGACCTCTGTCAGAGGAATAGCTTGCAAATATCTTCTCCCATTCTGTAGGCTTTCTCTGTAGGCTCTTGATGGCACAAAAACAGACACATAGACCAGTGGAACAGAATAGAAGATACAGAAACAAGTTCACAAACTTATAGTCAATTGATTTTTGACAAAGGTGCTAAACACATATGTTGGAGAAAGGACAGTATTTTCAACAAATGGTGCTGGGAAAACTGGTTATCTACCTGTAGAAAAATGGGACTAAATCCTTACCTCTCACCCTGCACAGGAGTCAACTCGAGATGGATTAAAGACCTGGATGTTAGACCAGAGTCTGTGAAATTATTAGAAGAAGGCATAGGTTCAACACTCCAACATATAGGCACAGGTAGAAACTTTCTCAACAAGACCTCCAAAGCACAGGAAATTAAAACAAGAATTAACAAGTGGGATAGCATTAAACTGAAGAGATTTTTAAAAAATCCAACCAAAAAATACTAACAGGACAAGATCAAGCCCCATGTCTCCACCTTAGGAATGAGATAAGTTGGCCATGAAGTGTAAGGATTTTCCCAGCCTGAATCCTCAGACATCTCTAATCACTGTCCCAGAAGATGTGACCCCTTTCCTCAGGGTTAACTAAATATAAGGAGCTGGGGAAACGGCTGAGGAGTCATGCAGAGCTACCTTAAGGCAGGAACATTCCAGAGTGAGCAAGCCTGGCATTTGGCAAAGATAAAGCTAAGTGAAACCACAACAATCTGAAAACCACCAACAAAACAGCAACCACAACTAAACTAGGAGCACTTACCATGTGCCGGACTCTTCTCTAAGTGCTCTATGTGCAGGGTTTTATCTGATTCTCCTAGCAGCCTAAATAAAGACGTAGAGAATGTGGTAGGGCCACTTTGAACAGTTCTGGGAAAGAATCACTGTGAAGGAGGACTCTACCATTAATAACATTTCATAAGAGACCAGAGCTATATTGAGATCCCCACAACTTCTCTGTGGGTATATAAACAATATTATTTTTATATATCTTAGTTTGAACCAGGGAAACTGCCAGTTTGGTAAGTAAAAAAAATTGTCAAATGACAAAAATTTCATATGGCTTAAACTAATATATCAATAAATATATTTTTTGTAAAGTCAGCAAAAAGTAATCAGTACATGTGATAGTGTGAGATTTATTCAACACAAGGAATAAATGGTGTACATTCTGAGAGAAAAACAAGAAAGAGGGCTCTCCAAATTTCAGTGGTGGATAGCATTCAGCAGAGACTTCTAAGTGAAAATGACATCTCTATTGAGACCTGAAGGACAACAGAGGACAGTGAAAGACATCAATCACTTTGAGCCAGATTTCATAAGTGAGGGTCATGATGAAGTTACAAGTACAGGACTTGTACTTGCTGTCAACAAGTAGAAAACTGGGTAAAATATATGAGGAAAAACTACTTTCAGACATTGGCCAAGGATCATAATCATTGGGGATATGAAAATAAAGTGAATCCTCCAAATGATTAAAGTTGAGAAAATTTAAAAGACTCAAATCATAAATATATGTTCCCTAATTACATAACATTAAATTAGAAATTAAAAACAGAACAAGATCTGAAAATAATTAAACAACATAGTTTTAAGTTACTTTCTTAAGTAAAAAGAAGAGGCCTAGACTAAACCATGGGCATTATTTTGATTTGTGTCCCCTGAAAATACATTGTTGGAAGTCTAATCCCCAAATTCATATGCTAATAGTGCTTGGAGGTGAGGCCCTTGGTAGGTAATTGGGAGTAGATGAGGGAGGCGGTGAGGGTAGGGCCCCCATGATGGCATTAGTGGAGAAGATGAGATGAGGAAGAAAGACCTGAACTAGCACTCTTGCTCTGTCTAGCCCTGTGATGCCCTCCACCAGGCTATGATTCAGCAAGAAGGTCCTTGCTACTTGGGAGGCTGAGACAGGAGGATTGCAGGTTCGAACCCAGCCTCACCAATTTAGTGAGGCTCTCAGCAGCTCAGCAAGACCCTGTTTTCAAACAAAAAATTTAAAAAGGAGGATTGGTGGCTGGGGGCCTTGCTCAAAGGTAGAATGTTCCTGCACCAGAAAAAAAATCCCCAGCACCATGAAAAAAAAAGAGAGAAAGGGAGGAAGGAAGGAAGGAAGGAAGGAAGAAAGGAAGGAAGGGAGGGAGGGAGGGAGGGAGGGAGGGAGAAAGGAAGGAAGGAAGGAAGGAAGGAAGGAAGGAAGGAAGGAAGGAAGGAAGGAAGGGAGAAGCAAGAAAATGAAGGCCCTCACTAGCTAGGGCCATGCTCTTAGATTTCATAGCATTCAGAAGCATGAGCCAAATAAACTTCCCCCGCCTTTTTATTTTTCTTTTTTGATGGTACTGGGGATTGAATTCAGGTGCATTCTACTCTGAGCTACATCTCCAGCCCTTTTTGTGTCTTGTTTTATGAAACAGGGTCTAGCTAGGTGGTTAAGAGTCTCGCTATGTTGCTGAACCTTAAACTTGAGATCCTCCTGTCGCAGACTCCCAAGTACTGGAATTATAGGTGTGCACCACCACACCTGGCTAATAAACTCCTATTCTTTATAAATTACTCACTATCAAGTATTTTGTTAAAGCAACAGAGAATGAACTAAGGTACCTGCTTGTTTTAAAGATCGAGTAGAAGAGAATGGACACGTTGAAGTGAGTAAGAAGTATAGTCAGGGAAGCAGGAGGAAAACAAGACGGCAGTGGCAGCCAGGTTTTCCCTCAGCTTTTGTTACCCCAAAAGAAAGATTTCATTTGGGGGACACAGATAGGGTACGTATAAAGGGTTTATTGGGTGAATTCACTAGGAAAGTTAGAGTTGGCTGGTCCCAGAGTGGAAAAAAGGGAAGTGGTCTGCCACGTGGTGAGTTTTTATCCTGTCCAGAAATCCCACCATCCTCATGAATAGTAATTTTGGGGCAGTCACTTCTGGGTTTTGTACCACATCTAAGTGCTACTGTACTAAATCTGACATGTTGGAATTTCCTGCTGGTGTCTAAAGCTGCAGTGCAAAGGCTGCAAGTCTCTAACCACAGCTAGATGGGCGGTCTCCATGTCTCTTCTCAGGAAGGCTGGCTGGATCCTCAGGTCCCATTTCTTTCCCTGTGCTGCTCATCTCTCAACTAACTACCTAACATCATGGTGACAGAGGAGGAAAGGCAAGGAGCTGAGCAGTGGGTAGGTAGCCCTGTCACATCCTGCTAGGCCAAGTAGACAACGTTATGGTTTGGTCTGGGCCTCCTCTAAAGGCTCACATGTTGAAGGCTTGGTCCCAGTGCAGCAATATTGAGAGGTGGGCTTTTAAGAAATAATAGGATCATGGGGATGTAATCTCATCAGTGGATTAATCCATTGATGGCTTCATGACCTGGATGAACTTGGAGGTGGCAGAACCTGTAGGAAGTGGGACCTGGTTGAAGGAAGTAGGTCCCTGGGGGCATGCCCTTCCAAACTATATCTTGTCCCGGGTCCCTTCCTCTCTGCTTTCTCGCTGCCGTGAGGTGAGTAGCTTTTCTCTGTCATGCCCTTCTTCCATGATGTTTCTGCCTTGAAGCCAGGTAGGCAGAGACCGAAACTTTGAAACTGTGAGCCAAAATAAATTTCACTCCTCTAAGTTAATTTTCTCAGATGTTATGTCACAGAGACAATAAGCTGATTCATACATATGAAGACTGACATACGTGGTATGGAATTGATAGCAGCCTTCTGGAATGCAATTTTGGTAAAGTTCTGGAAACAGAACCAGATTAAATTCAGGTGGAGAGTGTATGCAAAGGGAAGACTGTGAGAGTGAAAGCAGGCTTCTCCATCACTTGTTAAGCCAGAGGGCCACAAATCCCAGAAGACTGTCTACCTCTCCAGGCCAGGTGTTAAGAATGATGGTGGCCTCCCAGCTGTGAACAGTCTTCTGTTATGCATTCCATGGGCAATAGGCAGATGCCGTCATCTAAGAGCCCAGAGGTGGGAGTAGCTCATAAAGGAGGGTCTGCTCAATGGAATATATTGCAGAGGCCCATATCTGCAAGCTGCCACTTTGGTGTGTCATCACCCTGATTGGTCACTGTGACCAACAGTAAAAACTATAACTGGGAACAAAAGGAGTCCTGGCATTCCCAGGACTAAAGTCTTATGGTCAATCTTATCCCGGAAAATTTGAAGATTCTACAAAGAGGTGCAAGCATTTGACTACTTGCATGTACACTCTAGTATATATCTACTCCAGCATTACATTACTGAAATATATCATTACATCATTATTTTGTTATAAATTACTTTTATTTCTCCATGTATTAAATTCAGGGAATTATATTTTCTTTGGTGAAATGATATGTGTTATATGATTTTCATTTTCAGGTACAAAATGAAGCATCACAAAATATGTGTTTTTTATGTTCATTTTTTTAGGAAAAGGAGAATTAGATTCAATGATGTTTAAGATGACTGGTCTAGATGATACATATTGAGAGCCTAAACAGAGGCCTGAGAAGTGGAAAAGAAAGTCATGAATATAGAAGTAACAGAATTTGGAAAGTGTGTAGATTATAATTAAGCTCTGTTTTAACTTTCCCTTCTGCAGGCTAAATAAACCTAAAGCCATCATCCTACTTTGCCTGCTTCACAAACCCCTCATTATGTTGGCTGCTGTCTACAGAAGCACTTCCCTGTGTCTCCAAATGTTTAGTTGTGGATTTCCAAATGGAAGTTAAACATATTAAGAAGGAGCCAAGTCTCCCAATTCCCACACAAACACTCTGTGCTTTAGCCCATAGCTCTGACCATGTATGTGGATATATACATGCAGCATAGAGTATCAGTGGCCCAACCATATTCCCCCATCTTCTGTGTATGTCAATGCCTTGAAACTGCCAGAACCTGCATTTCTTTGACTAAGAGTCTTCTTTGGCCCCTGAAGCTCATCATGCAGGACACTGAAAGTGCTGGAATTAAGGCATCTTTCTATCTCCCAAATAGTCCTGCTCCCTCATCTCAGTTGTTGGACAATTCTAAGGTCTGAGTCCTATACTGATGCCTGGAGTAATAGGATTAAAGTCCAGTTACCCACAGTAATAGCTGATTTGATAATGAACCCTATGTTGATTGCCTTTCCTGTCTCATTTCTTCTTTCCTCTATCAGTGTTTCTTTCACCTCTGAAATAAACTACTTTGCTTTCCTATCCTTGGGTCAAGATCAGCTTCCCCAAACCACAGTGACTTGTCATCCATTGGGCTGGAGTTCTCTTGTTGAAGAGGAATGTAGTTGAATAGAACAGGCCTGGGGACAGACCTGGACTCTAACTCCAATCTATAGTAACTCACCATCTGACTTTAGGCATGTTCCTTCTCTCTTTCTGAGCTTTAGTTTTCTTACATTTAAAATAAATAATTTAGACTAATGTTTCTTAAAATGTACTCATTGGAAGAACATTCAATTATTAGAATATTGATAGTTATTATGGAGAAAAGAAGGAAAGAAAGAAGAAGGGTCCTGATCTGTAAAATAGGACAGTTTATATTTCTCAAGATTATGCTGAAGTACAAGTGAAAGTCTTAGCTCAGTGCCTGACATGTAACAGCCTTACAATAAATATTTGAATCCAAACCAGTCAGTTCATGTTCCATATGAAATAGTCATCGTTGGGCAGGGAATCTTAACCTGAAGTCCATGAACTTCCTGAAGTTGTAATAAAAATGGTATACCCTGTACACTTGTGCCTTTTTCTGGAGCAAATTCCTTATAAATTAATTAGGTTCTTAGGCTCCCTAAAATATCAACCTTATCTGAAGCCCTTTGCTTTTTTTTTTTTTTTGGTACTGGGGATTGAACCCAGGGCGATCCAACTTCTGAGCTATACTCAACCCCTTTTTATTTTTTAATTTTTGAAACAGGTTCTCGATAAGTTGCTGAGGGTCTCTCTAAGCTGCTGAGGCTGGTCCCAAACCTGCGATCCTCCTGTCTCAGCCTCCCACATACTGAGATTACAGGTGTGTGTCACCAGGCCCAGCTGTAGCTATTTGTTCTTATCAGTTGCTTTAAAATATAACAGCAGCCAGGTGTGGTGGAACACATCTGTAATCCCAGTACTTGGGAGACTGAGACAGGAGGATCACAGGTTTGAGGCCTGCCTTAGCAACTTAGCAAGACCCTCAGCAACTTAGTGAGACCCCATTTCAAAATAAAAAATAAAACAGGGCTGGGAGTATAGCTGGGAGATAGAATGCCCCTGGCTGAATACTTTCCAGGTCTCTATACAGTGGTAAAATAGGAAAAATTTATTAGAATTTCTGAGATATGAATGTAAAATGGAAAATAAAAGAATTCCATTGATATATTTTTTCTTTTTGAAATCCTGAATTTCATAGAAAAGAGCATTAGTATTTGGGTAGAAATGAAAACAAAATTATAATATGGCTGGTTTGATGGATTTATTCTATCTGTTAGAATGGAAATGAAATATACTCTACATGGATCAGAACAATTGGACTCTGGGGCTTCTGCTATTTTCCCTCCACCTTTCTTTGACAGAGCAATAGACCACAGGTCTTGAATTCAAATGCTTTGCCCCACTCCATGCCATCCATTGGATCAGTGTGTCCAGGTATTTATTTCGAAATGCTGTTCACTATGTCTGTCTGTGATACCTCAACAGTTTACAAATTTCTTCCCATTTGTAAGGCCTTAACAAATATTTTACAGGCTGTTGAAGATCTGCTGTTATCTCAAACCATGAGCAGCTGAGCTCTTTCCACATGAGTCAACCCCAAGGGAAACAGGACAAACCACTACAGGTGTTTCCAGCTCCAATTTTTAAAATCTTTCTCTCCACTCAAAGCTTAATCTTTGGTTGTTATTGACAACTGTTGTGACCACATCTGAGAGTGTGTGCAAGGAGCCGTGTGAAAGAAGTATGGGTAGGTAGGAAGGAAGGAGACAAATTGGCAGAAATGATTTTAAAAGATGACTGTTTTCCCAATTACTTAACCTCATCTGGTTTCGTCTGCATCAAGAAAGGCATAATTTTCTTGTTTTTAAAAAATAAATTATGTCTTGGTAGAAAATAAATGCATTATCATATGTAAAGGAAAACACATTGTTAAAATAATTGCTACGGGAGATAGAATCTGGTTTTAGCGAACTCTTTTTAGTTTTGTTCAGTCTTTTATTAGAACAACTAATATTGATACAATGGCCTCTGCTATACTTTTATCAGTTAAAATTTCTAGCTCAATGAATGTTCACATTTTTTAAGTGTGAGGACTTCTTTTAAAACTTTTTTTTTAATTGAGGGCCTAAAGCACTAGTACTCTTAGTAACCACTAAAGGGAGAAAATGTAGTATTCTAATTATTTATTGCTGCTTAAAAAACCATCTCATATTTCGTGGCTTTAAGGAACATTGATTTGTTTGGCTCATAAATTAGCATTTAGGCAGGCATTATCGAGCCCGTTTGTCTTTGGTTCACACGAAAGATCTGAGGGTGCTTGAAGACTGGGACCTGAAATCATTTGAAGCCAAAAGCACTCACATATCTATAGGTTGATACTGACTATGGGACCTAACAAACCCGATACATGGCCCCTCTGTGTGTGGCCTTCTTGCTTTCCCAAGGAGTGGTGCTTGAGTTCTAAGAGCAAGTGTTTCAAGAGGACCAAGTGTCATCTGTGTCACTTTTAATGATCTGGACTCAGTTCACTTGGACTCAGGTGTCACATAACTCAATTCTACTCCAGTAATAAGCTCACCCAGACTTGTTAGGTATAGGTCAACATTGCAGCTAGAATGGTTAAGACAAAAACAAACAAAAAACAAATGCTGGTGAGGATATAAAGAAAAAGTTGATAAGTAACATCTTTTTTTTTTTTTGCGGTACCGGGGATTGATAGACTGGAGCCAAATGACCAATCAACTTGCTTGATTGACATTTATAGAAGACTTTACCCAACAACTGCAGAATATGCAGATTAAAAAAATGCACATGGAGCCAGGTGTGGTGGCACACACCTGTAATCTCAGTACTTGGGAGGCTGAGACATGAGGATTGCAGGTTTGAAACCAGTCTCAGCAACTTAGTGAGATTCTCAGCAACCTAGTGTGAACCTGTTTCAAAACAAAAAATAAAATAGGGCTGGGGGTATAGCTTGCAGGTAGAATGCCTCTGTGTTTAATCCCTAGTACTACACATACACACATACACACACACACACACACACACACACACACACTGCACATGGAGCATTCACCAAGATAGCCCATACAGTGGGAAAACATCTCAGCCTTCCTAAATTAAATATTTAAAAAACATGTCGAATACATATTTTTTACCATAATGGAATTAAGTGGAAAAATCTCAACAGATATATGATGGGAAAATCTCAACAGTTTAGAATTAAACAACACATTTTAAAATATACACCAGGTCAAACAAGATATCACAAAGAAAGCCAGCAAATACTGTTATGCCCGGTCCGGTGTCGAAAGGAAGAAGAGGAGTCTGACTGGATTTGGAGGGTCGATTTATTCAGCCACGGTTAAAACAAGCTAGCCAGGCTAGGGACGCAGTCCAATGCAAAGTTAGGAACTGCGACCCCGAACTAGTTTCACACAGAGTTTTTAAAGGCAAAAACCACACGCAGGTAGTCGGGGATGGGGGCAGCTCGTTGCCTAAGTTACAGCCAATGGGGTACTGACAAAACCACTAGTCTGAGGTAAGCAGGAATTGTGTTATTTTTTTGATTGGCTCAAGTTAGGAAGGTACATTATGTCTGGAACATGGCCCAACGGCTTCCAGGATGTTGGGGTTAGGTAAGCAGGATGTTAGTTCATGCTTCAGGGGTTGTGCTACGTGCTCTTTTCACTGATTGGTTGTTCTGGGCCTGAGGGGAATTCCAGACCAGGTTGAACATGGAGTCACTCTTGTTAGGGCTCTCTAGGGCCCTACAAATACTTTGAACTGAATAATATTGAAAAGACAACAGATCAAAATTTCAGGAACATAGTTAAAATAGTTCTTAGAGGGAAATCATAGTTGTAAGTGGAAATATTTTAACAGCAATGGATATGCTTCATTCTTAAGCACCTAGAAGAAAGAAGAGCAGATTAAACCAAAGTAAAGAGAGGGAAAAATAGAAAATAGAAGAAATCAATTAAATAGAAAATGGACAAATGGTATGAAAAAATCAATAAAAACTAGTTCTAAGAAAAGATTAAGATTGATACCTCAAGAAAGTAGTTGTGCTTGATAAAAAATAAAAACCACAAATTACTGTCAAATGGAATGCCATTTTTAGCATCTATAGATATTTAAAGAAAAAAGAAGTATCTTAATACCTTCATACCAATAAATGCAGTGATTTAAACAAAACTGAATTCCACATCATCAAGGAGACACAGATTACCAAAACTGATTAAAGAAACAACAGAAATTAATATAAATGGAATCCTATAGTAGGTATGCTATTGTGTATAGCTTCTTTCATTCAATGTAAAATATTTGCATGTATCAATAATTGTCTGTGCCACTAATTTATACCTATTTATAGATGATGCATATTGTCACATGTACTGATAGCATTTTTTTATTATTATTAAAGAGCATTCTATTAAAATCGATATACCACAATTTGTTTTCAGTCCTCCTTTTTATGGACATTTGGAATGTTTCTAATTCTGAGCTATTATAAATAGCTCCTTCCATTATAAATAGTCCATCCCTGAGCCCTAAAGCCTGGCCATCCTCTCTTTGGGACTATGATTGCTTTGCTGAATCTGTGTTTTGTCTAGAGTAATAATTCTTTGCATGCAATCCTGATCCCACCAGTCCAAATGCATTATAAAAGGTAAAGGCAATTGTTAATTAAGTGCTCTCATTAAGAGTTTTTTATCTTTGGATCTAAGATTTTATTTTTGTAGAGTAGGAATTGCTGTATTTGGCATGTATGTCTGGGGTTGTAGTTGGAAATTCAGAAGAATTGAGATTTCTTCTGCAAACTGTGTGATTTGTGTTTGTAATTTTATTGAAAGAATAAACCCAGGCTGAGTCTGGTAATGGAAGCCTGTAATCCCAACTACTAGAAAGGCTGAGAGAGTAGATCACAAGTTCAAGGTCAGTCTGGGAAACTTAGAGAGACCCTGTCTCAAAATACAATCTAAAAAGGCTGGGATGTAGCTCAGTGGTAGAATGCTTGCCTAACCTGTGCAAGGCTCTGGGTTCAATCCCTAGCACCACAAGAAAACAAACAAAAAACTCTAGGGGAAGATTCACTTGTCTTTTATTTTCCAATCTTTACAGTTATGCTTTATATTATAATTTTATAATATTTTTAATTGACAAGGTACTTTTCTGTGAATGTTTTCATGTGAGCTTTATAGCATTACCCCATGAGATAAAAAGGATTATTCTTCCAATTTTAAAGTAGCAACTAGGCTCAAAGATGTGTGTTTGCCCAACAGAACTAGAACAAATCCTGTGTTTTTGAGATGCGCTGCTGTGTGAATCAACCTTTTGTCACTGTAATCAAAATCCTGACACAAACCATTTTGAAGAGGAAGGATATTTGTTCCAAGCTCCATTGCTTTGGGCCTGGGGCAAGGCAATGGCAGAGGGGTGTGGTAGACAAAAGCTGCTTAGTTCCAGGCGACTGGGAATCAGAGAGAAAGAGAGCCGGAAGGGGCCAGAGACAAGATACAGTCCCTGAGGACATGTCACCAGTGACTGATTTCCTCCAACCATACCCCACCCTGCCTACCAAACCCTGCCTACCATTTCCAACTCCTCTGAGTAGTCCATTCAAATTATTAATCCACCAATGGATCAATTCACTGATGAGGTCAGAACCCTCAGGTTCCAACCATTTCCAAAAGCTCCACCTTTGGACCTTGCTGCACCAGAGACAGAGCCGTTAAGTCCGTGAGTCTTTGAAAGACAATTGCCATAACACTAGCTACACACTTACTTCACTTAGGGTGGTCTCAGACATGTCTCTCCCGATGAGCTTGCCTCCTAATTAGAATGGTCCAGGCATAACACTAAAACCCTTTGCTCCCCAAACTTCAACTTGAACCTTCTTGTCTTTCCAGTTTGAGGTTATAGCATTGGACTCTAGTTGAGCCCAAATGGTCCTATATAATCCTTCCCAGATGAGAAACCCAAGTGTTAAATGATGATTTTTCAATCATAGTTCAGCTGCCTCATTAGGCAGGTCATCCGATTCTGGACTTCCTCAGCTATATGCTATCCTTCAAGCTTGTGTGCCCTCTCTCTGGGCCATTACAGCTCAGTCTTCCCTGACTCTATGATTTAACCATATTCTTATTAGTCTTTCATGTCCCAGCTTCCAGTTTGGAATAAAAGAGCTCCTTTAAGGATGACACTAAAAGTAGAAACAGAAGATCATAGTTAAATTCCACTTGTGAGCCGGGCGTGGT
>PVJS01001766.1:50995-92689 GCA_004027185.1 Glis glis
TTCAATCCCCGGTACCGCAAAAAAAAAAAAAAAAAAAAATCCACGTGTGTTTTCTGGTAGGATGCATGTAGACCTGTGGGAAAGGGGGCCTCCTCTGACCAGCTGCATCCTCTGAAAGACCCATCTACAATCACGGAATTGGATTTATTCAGTATGTGTCCCCTTGCATACTTTTCAAGGTGAAGAAAAGCTAAAGGGATGCATAGATTTTTCACCAACTCATAAATCTGGAAGGAAGCTTTTCACTTTACAGACAAATAATCCGAGTTTCTGAGATAAAAAGTGACTTGCTGAAGGTCACCTGGTAAGCTAGCAGGACTAGGACAAAGATTCCTTCAGTTGCTCTTAACGTGTCTCTCCTTTCTCAGGCAAATTTCAAGATTGGGAAACAATCATTCTGATGGAAAGGTTCTATCTTAGGTAATATTCTGATTGAAGGGAGAGAGAGCTACATGCCCTCTGGTAGAACCAGCTCTGCTTGTGCAGGAGAGACCCTCTGTTTATACACTCCTGAGGTTTCTTTCCATTGACAAGGTTTGAGCCATGATCCACATCAACTGCCCACTGTTTCCTTTAAAAATATTTTTTGCTTGTTTGTTTTTTGTGTTAAGATGTGTACACCATATATGGTTGAAACGTGGTTCTCATGGGTGCAGCTAAACACTAATAACTTTGCTGGTGCAATTTATAATTATTCTTTTCAAAAGTGTTTTCTACTTTAGGGCCCTCCTCATTCCAGTGAGGATGCTCAGAATGAGTAAGTCTTGTGAGCCTTGCTGCATTCCTTTAAAAAAGGAAAACCAAAGACACAACTTCTGACTAGCATGTCACAAGGTTGAAGTCCCCCTTAGAATGTTGACGAAAGGCAAAGTAGTTAACATAGCTCAAGCCCACATGCAGCCTTGTAAGGGAATTTCAAGGGGGCCTACCTGCTTCTGGAAGGAAGCAGCACTTTGCTATAGGACTAAACACACCCTTCGGCATTTCACAATCGCCTTCTGAAGGGAAGCGAAAAACAGCTCATGTTAGTGACAGATCTGTTGCAGGCAGTAAGAGGGCAATGGGGAGTTGGAATGCTGCCTATTGAAGTTATTATTATTGTTGTTGTCATTATTATGATCACATTGCACATTCACTTATTGGTAACAACAAAGCTTAGCCCCAAAAAGAGATTCAAAAAAGATATAATCTCTACCCAAAGGCCTCATTTTTGGGCCGGATGTTTTTCTGATAATCCATTTGCAGAGTCCTCTGGTGCCTGTTGTGATTTAGATCTGTGTGCTCTGAGCAGTCTGGCCAGATCAGTGTCAATCCGCTCGACACACAGAGGAATTCACTCTCTTATATACACTCTACTTCTGATTTTGATAAATCAGGGTCTATTTTCAAGGTAATATGACAGATTTGACATAATTATGCATATATTGCCATCTTCTTAAATGTGACTTGGAGAACTGATTACAGTGCATACTGTTGGAAGTGGCCTTAGAGATCCAACTCAAGGTTTGCCCTTCAATAGTGCCCCCTGTGTATGCTTGAAAATCATGTTGTTGGAGTACTTAGCGCCTCTGATAGAAAGTTCCTTCCTTCATTAGTCCTCAGATGTCTGCTGGGTCACCTTCCTCTCCTTTAAGAGAGCAGCATTCTCTGAACTGTTCAGGAAAGGCAGAGGTTACCTTCTAGCTTTGCTCAGGGCTCTGCTATCTGGGGAATGCTTTCTATAACTGAGGAGCTCTTCTCTTGCTTCTGGTTTCTCCATGGTTGTCCTTCACTCTCTTTGGGCATCACCTGAAGCTGATGGTCTGGTATATTGGCAATTGCTTAATAAGCCACCCCAAAATTCAATAGCTTAAAACATCTATTATAATTCTGAGTGTTGGTAGGGGAGTTGCTCTGCTGATTTCACCTGGGTGCTCTCCTGGGGCTGCATGCAGCTGGAAAGCTCGACTGAGCTACAAGGAGCAAGATGGCTTTATTCCCATGTCTGGCAATTGGTCCTAACAGTGGCATGGGAGTTCTGGATTCTCCTCCAAGTGTCCACTCATTCTTCCCTAGGTTAAACTGACATTCTAATGTGGTGATCCGGAGGCAAAAGCAGGGCTTTCTCATCCTCTTAAAGCCTAACCTTGAAAATGGTATGTTATTTCTGCCACATTCTGTTGGCAAATAGATTCAGTATAAGGAAACAGACTCCATCTCTTTGATGGGATGTGGCAGATGGAACACATAGGCTTCTCCTTTTTCTCCTACCTCTTGTTCTTCATTTTCTCAAGACCAGTATCTCCAGTTTTATGGTTTCAGGAATATTTCTTTTTTAAGGAATTTCAACAATTTGGGGAAAAGAATTATTAGATAAAAAGGAAGACAGTATTCTTGTATCCAAAATGAGCATTGCCTCTTGACAATGTTCATTCCTAACATAAAACGATTGAAGTTTGAGTCATGTAGTTCTTGCACACCAAGCCCTCACTGTTATTGGTTGCCAGGCAAGTCTCATCAGCAGGCACAGGAGGGGGCACAATGTCCTGGGGGAAACTGGACATGGAGTGCCTTTCTGGAGCTTTCCTTTTTTATGTCATCTTGTGAAGGCTGGGGATGTCAGTTGTTCCCAGGGACCTACAAAAATAAGACCAGCTCCTAAGGACAAATGTCGTGTATGTGTGTGTGTGGGAGGATGGTTCCAATAGAGTGCATTTTTCTCAATTTAGAATGAAGCTACTTTGTCAATTAAAAATGGCGTCAATGGAATTCTCATTATTGAGTAAGAAAAATAGACTGCTCTGCTTCAGTCCCTGACAGAATCATAAAAGTCTTGTGCACTAGACCATGAATTCAGTGGTCACCATTTCCAATCACACATTCGTGCATAGCTATACACCCTCTGGAGGGGGATGGGCTGACTCAAACTGTATCCTGGAGGAAAGCTACCTTCTGATAACATCCACCCATGAGTAATGATTTTCTGCTGAGGACACATAGACAAAGTCTAATTCATTTTTTTCTGAGAGGCTTTTGTGTATATCAAGATAATTATTATGTCCTTGGCATCTATTCTCTTAGCTAAACATTAAGGTTGTTTTAATAAAATATTACCTGACAAATGTCACTTCATTGATGAAAAATGGATAAGAAAACATACTCACACTCACACTTATTATTTTTATTCTAGATATTTCAGTACTTCATCCAGCAGAAATTCAAAGGGTTGGACATAGGATATGGATGATGGATGGAATGTAGAACAATAGATATTAAATCATTAATTCTGTTTCTATTCCCCTCCTTTTGTGTCCAGCACATAAAAAAGAAAGGAAGGAAGAAAGAAAGGCAGACTGAAAATTCTTTGTTTAACAATTCTTTTCCCTAACTAGACAAGCCCTACAAATCCATTTAATAAGTATTTAAAAACATTGAATAATATTTATTAAATACCTACTGCATATCAGTCACTGCAACTGGCACCTAGGAAACCCTGTGCCTGTTAGGGGGGGGGGTTACTAGGTATCACTTGATACATAGTAATGCTGTAAAGTAGATGTGATCTTATTTTCTAGACAAGAATATTGGAATTCAAGGATGTTAAGTGAGTGGGCCAAATGTTTACACTCAGGAAGTGTAGAACCAACCCAGATATTTTATCTCCAAACCCAGCACTTCTCATTTAATTCAGTAAACACCTGTTCTGATCACTGGGCAGTATGGGGTACGGATAGTACAAAAGATTCTTGTCTTTGCATCTTCCTTTCTATATGTAAGGAGGAGCAGTCAGGGCTGGATTCAGATAGAAAAGGAGCATTGAATGGCCCTGGAAAAACAGCAAGCAAAGGAAGAATAGGAGGGGACAGCAACACAGGGAGACCTACAAGCCAAGAAAGGAATGTGCAGGAGTGCTCTGCAGATACTCAGTAGACTCAAGAAGCAGGGAGAGCAGATAAGAGACATTTCACTACTTGAAGCAAGTGATGTGAAGGTTGTCAGGAATTCTAAGGAATCTGTTCATCCATCCATCCATTCATTCATTTCCTTCTTTTTTTGTGTGGGGCACTGGGGATTGAACCCAGGGGCATTCTACCTCCAAGCTGCACCCCCAGCCTTATTTTATTTTTATTTGGAAACAGGATCTCGCTAGGTTGATGAGAGTCTCACTACTTGCTGAGACTGTCCTCAAACCTGCAATCCTCCTGTCTCAGCCTCCCAAGTACTGGGATTACCGGTGTGCAGCATTATGCCTGGCCATTTCCTCCTTTTACTCAACAATCAAGCAGAAAATCTGTCATGTAAACTAAGTCATATATAGGTCAAAGCTCTGGAAATCAGAAGGAGCAATCCAGTCAAAATTCTTTTCTTCAAATAATTTATAATCTCTCTTCTAAATGAATAATTTCAATGTTGTAATCCAATGTTATGCAGTGTCAAGGTGATAGGATATTATAGAATTTAAGATGTCCAGTACAGGGAAAGGATACTTGATTATGTAGTGATCTCTTTGACCTTGTAGGAAATTATTGCACTAATAGGATTATGTCTTAAATATCTATTAAAATATTTTTCAGCAAAGGAAATATAAGCATCTAGAATTCATGGGTTTTTGGTTTTGGTTTTGGTTTTTTGCGGTACTGGGGATTGAACCCAGGGGCATTCTACCTCTGAGCTACACCCCCAGTTCTATTTTTAAATTTGTATTTTGAAACAGGGTCTCGCTAGGTTGGTGAGAGTTTCACTACTTGCTGAGTTGTCCTCCAACCTGTGATCCTCCTGTCTCAGCCTCCCAAGTACTAGGATTACAGGCCTGCACCACCACACCCAGCTAGAATTCATGTTTATGGATACAGTCTGCCCTTTGTATCTGTGGGTTCCAAATCCACAAACTCAACCAGTTGAGGATGGAAAATGTTCTATAATAAAGAAAATTGCCTCTGTACTGAATATGGACAGATTTTTTCCTTGCCATTATTCTCTAAAAAACATAATGTAACACACATTTACATTGTATTAGGTATTATAAATAATTTAGAAATGATTTAAAGCATATAGGAGAATGTATATAGATTATATGCAAAGACTATATCATTTTATATAAGGGACTTGAGCATCCAAGGATTCTATTATCTATCAGATGCTGCTCCTTGCTTCAATCCTTGCAGATTCTGAAGGACAACTGAATTTGCCTCTGAGCCTGTGATGGGGCATTGGTCCTGAAAGGAGCTAAAGAGGTGGAGCGATTTCTAGAGCAAAAACAATGTGGGATAGAGCAATCACAGGTCAAGTCCTCTCAGGAAAGCTGGCCCAGGGTGCCAGCAATGGAAGAGTTCTTTCACAGATAAAGGAGGGTCACCTTGCAGGTTTAGCTGGATTACAAACTTGAGATAGCATGAACTTGTTCTACTTTTGCTCCAGGTTTGGCAATTCAAGTGACTCAGGCAAGGAGAAATGTGAGGACCAGTTCCTGGCCTTGAGCATTTCCCTATCAGGAGGTTGGTATGAAGTTCAGTAATCAGCATTTTTCCTCAGCTATGCCTGCATTGGCATCATGGAGTTTTGCCAGTCCTTCCGCAAAGTCTCATAAGATTATTTCTGGGAAAATTTGGCGTGAGCTTCTGTTTCCTCATCTGTACAATGAGGCTGATAATATATTTTTGGAAGGCACTGAAAGGAGTAAATGGTAGCACTTAAATAATTTGCCAAACATAGTTCCTGGTACCTGGCTGGCACCTAAAACTCACCTCATACCATCACATCTAGGAAAAATGGAATACTTCTAAGAAATGGCACATGCCAGGCACAGTGGTGCACATCTGTAATCCCAGCTACTCAGGAGGCTAAAGGAGAAGGATTGCAAATCTGAGGCCAGCTTGGGTGATTTAGTGAGACCCTGTCTCAAATAAAAAATGAAAAGGGCTGGAGATATAGCTCAGTGGTGTAGCATCCCTGGGTTCAGTGCACAGAGGGAGGGAGAGAGAGAGAGAGAGAGAGAGAGAGAGAGAGAGAGAGACTATATGAGAGAAGTTTGGCAGGAGCAATAGGAAGAAATTGTTACTTATTAACACTTTTCTCCAATATGGTTTCAAGTTCCTCAGGTTATTCATACTGAGATTGGTGGGAAGAAGCTCAAGTGAGACAGGAAATAGGAAGGCCCTTGGCAAACTTCTGTGTTCCAATCTTGAGGGGAAACAGGAGCCATCTCAGGCCTGAGGAAACTACTTCTCTTCAGACAGCAGTGCGGGCGCCCCCAGGCCAGCATCACTTCGTGGAAGAGGTCTCATTACCAGCCCTGCGTGCCTGTTAATGATGCCCACAGCAATCTTCAAGAGGTTTTTCATCATCATTCCTTACCTTCTTCCAGTCCAATTTGTGCAGCCTGCAGGCTGCTCTTTGTCCAGGAGCTGGCCTCAGAGACTGGTAACAGACAAGGTCGCTAGTGTGAGCCTCTGCGCCTTCTAGCCAGTGTGCACTGTGGTTCTGACTTCCCAAGAGAAGATCACTGAACAAGTCCATGGATAAGGGAGAGAAACACTCCTAATTAACAACCCAGGACAGATGACAGAGGGCTGGCAAGTAGGATACAAATGGCACTGCTAATCCATCAGCTGCTGCCACTCTAGTTGCTTCCTGGCACTGTCACCGGCAGGTCGATGACAACCTGCCTCACTTCTAGGAGGAGCAGAGGCAAATCCTGCCAGAGCTTTCTCAGACCAACTCCATCGCCTGTGAATTCTTGACTGTAGACCCAAGGCTGTAGCACAGCCTTCCATTTAAAATGTAGACCTGGAGAAGGAGCCACCTCCAAGGGACTCATTTCAGCTTTTCCTTCCTTAAACAGTCACATGCACGTTCACATACACACACTATTTATTTTAATTTGCTTGTTTCTTTGTTTTCCTATTATTCTTTTTTGAACTAAATTATTTTTATGGTGCAATATAACTACATATGCCATTTTTATATAAGGAATTTGAGCATTCAATCTCATAAAAGTGGGGTTTATTGTGATATATGTGTAGCTGCATGTAACATAATTTGGTCCATTTTATTCCCTAGTATCTCCCCTTTCCTTCCCCTTCTGCCCTCCCTTCTCTCTTCTATTTTCATGAGATCCTTTTATTATTCTTTTTTTCCTCCAGCTTCCATATATGAGAGAAAACATATGATCCTTGACTTCTGTCTGTCTTATTTCACTTGATAGAGATCCTCTAGTTCCATCCATATATCAGCAAATGACAGAATTTTGTTCTTCTTAATGGCTAAGTAAAACTCCCTTGTGTATATAGACCACATTTTCTTTATCCATTCATCTCTTGACAGACACCTAGGCTGGTTTCTTAACTGGGCTTTTGTGAATTGTGCCGTGTTTATAGGTAAACCTGTTAGGTGAGTCAGTAGCCTGAGATTGGCCCCCTCCTCGCCTGATCACCTCTGCTGCTGGTGGGGGCAATAGGCAGGGGCAATTTCTACTTCAGAGGAGATTTCACCTTCAAAATGACTTTGTTGCTGGGCATGGTGGCACACACTTCTAATCCCAGTACTTGGGAGGCTGAGACAGGAGGATTGCAGGTCACAGACAGCTTCAGCAATTTAGTGAGGCCCTCTGCAACTTAGTGAGACCATGTTTCAAAATAAAAAAATAAAATAGGGCTGGGGATATAGCTCAGAGGTAGAATGCCTCTGGGGTCAATCACCAGTACCAAAATACATACATACATACATACATACATACATACGTACATACATACATAAAAATGGCTTTGTTGTGGTGTCTGGGATGGGAGTGCAAGTCTGGCGCAGTTGCTAGCCGGTTCTTTCATCTGCTCCATTTATAGACTAATCTGGCTTGAACTGCACCCCTCATTCAGAGAGCCCTTGTCAGTGTGCTGGAGGGGGTGTGCAGGACTCATCAATCTATCCGCCAGCCATTTCTGGGATTGGGAGAAGTGACAGGGGGAGTTTATGCTTTCCAGGTGAGCCTAATATATTCCAGTCCCCAGCCCCTGTCAGCCACACTCCTTATTCCAGAGATCAAACTGCCATTGTCAAATGGAACCCCCTTTGTTCTCTGCTCTGCAGAATGACTGACTGGCCACTCACAGTTCTTCCTGGATTGAATCCCTGTCTCTCTTCTATGTCCTGATTGTCTCACAGTACGGGCACCCACTGATCTACTGAAAAGTAGAGCCTAAGCAGCTGTTAGGTCTCAGTTTGCTGCTATAGAACTGCTGTTTTAAGTCATTCTTGGGGAGCTGCCACAACATTGTGGGTTCTTTTGATGCCATTTTTTCTCCTCCTTAACTATTATTCTTTTAGGGGCAGGGAGTAATTCTCAAATTTTATTGCACATCAAAACCGCTTGGAGCCGGTTGTGGTGGTGCACGCTTGTAATCCCAGTACTTGGGAGGCTAAGACAGGAGGATCGCAGATTCTCGGCCAGCCTCAGCTACTTAGTGAGGCCTCCACAACTTAGTGAGACCCTGTTTCAAAATAAGGAATAAAAAATAGGGCTGGGGGTGTAGCTCAGCAGTAGAATGCCCCTAGGTTCAATCTCCAGCACTGAAAAACAAACAAACAAAAAACACTTCAGACTTTTCCCAAGTGATTATAAGCATGCAGACCCCCCATCCATACCTGCATGGCTCAAGGAATCTGTGTTGTAACCAGTTTCTAGGTGATTCTGATATAAATGCTTCTTAGACCATACTTTGAGACACACTATTCTAGGAATTAAAAATTAAACAGAACCTATCTCCTAGAGTGTTAAAAACTATTCGAGAATTCAAAGGTATTTAGAACAGCCTTTTATTCCATAAATCAGATAGTGGATAGAGGCACTGACTCCGGCCAACTGACAGAGTTAAAATCCTGAATCAGACCCTTACAAGTTTAAAAGTACGGTTTTGGGTAAATGTTACAGTTAGATATAAAATGTCCCCTAAAGAGCTCATTTATTCAGGTTGATATAATTGAGTCATGAGGGTTGTAATCCCAGCAGTGGATAAATCCATTATAATGGGTGATTTACCTGGGTGGTACCTGGCAGGCTGGTAGGGTGTGACTGGAGGAGGTGGTCCCTGGGGTGCGGCCTCGGAGATTATATATGTGGTTCCACCTCCCCTGGCTTGCTCTCTTGCTTCGGGCCTCCATGATGTGAGCACAGTTCGTGTGCTCTTCCTTTCTCTGCTTCCTGTCACCATGTGCTGAGGTCCATGGTCCCTGGCCTCACATGGACTGAACCCAAAACTGTAAAAAAATAAATCTTCTTTCCTCTAAGTTACATGGTCAATCTTTTAGATTATATTTGTAAGAATGCTGTTGGATACAGTAAATTACTTGAATTCTATGTGCTTCATTTTTCTCATCTTTAAAATAGAGAAAATATAAAATGGAGGTAATACTTTCCTATAAGAGAGTTTGTGAGGTTTAAACAGATTAATATAGGCAAAGTATTGAGAAAGTTCCTGCATTTAGTAGTCATTCAATAATTATTATTTGTATCACTCAGGTTTCAATCAGAGAAATAGAACCACTTTGTGATGCAGAATAAGAGATATAAGTATTAAACTATGCATAATTGTGAGTGCTAATGATGTTGACGATTTAAACCTGTGATTTCTGCTTTTCGTACTGGGCCTGAAGTTAACAGGTTAGGAATATAGAAAGAAAGATAGGGAAAAGTAGGGGTACAAAGAAACTTCAAGAGTTAGTTAGGCTAGGATCTGTCTCTCAACTCCATTTTTTTTTTTTTTTTTTGGTGGTACTGGGGATTGAACCCAAGGGTATTCTACCTCCAAGCTACACCCCCAGCCCAATTTTATTTTTTGTTTTGAAACAGAGTTTTGCTAGGTTGCTAAGAGTCTTGCTACATTGCTGAGGCTGTCCTCAAACCTGTGATCCTCTTGGCTCAGCCTCCCAAGAACTGGGATTACAGGTGTGCACCACAACACCTGACTTCTTACCCCCTTTAATCTCAATGATGCAGTTGACCTATAAGATAAGCTGGTACCTCGCACCTCAGAGTAGCTCCTGCACTTGACCTAGGACTCAGAGAAGGTGGAAACCTGGCAAGAACTGGAAGAGCTGAGCTGTAGCCCCAAACATACCCTATACCAATCAGATAAACCAGGGAAAATGTGCATGAACTGCGATAGTGGTTGGCCTCATTGACATTTAGAAGATAAAGAAAATAAAATAGATTCCTTTCGCATCTCCCTTCTAAGTCTCACATGACTTAGAACACCAACTTGTGGTAAACCCTAACTCAGAATGATATAGGGAAGGGAATTTCGATTCAAATTTCCAGCTTAGCTAAGTTGGTAAAATACAAAACCACCAAATTATCACATTCTTTTAATATGTATCAGTAAACTAAAAGAGATATAGAAGTAATTTATGGAAAGTTACACCATAAATAAATAGAAGTGAGACAAAGGCTGGGCCTCTGCTTTGTCACTTCCGCCACATTAAAGTTTCCTGGTTATGATGAAGAACATAAGAGGGTTTCCTCTGAATGTTCCTTGAGTCTAAAGAAAGAAGAACCAAGTTGGTGATGGGTCTATTACATTCATTCAGGACCTGCTAGGTGACAGATCCTAGGCATGTAGGCATACCTCCAAAACGCTCACAGAATAAGCAACTGCATTGGCAATTACAATAAAAAACTGCAGAAATATAGTTTAAAAGAGAGAAAAGTATAGTGTTTTAGGTTGGGGCTCATGAAAGATAAGATATCAGGGTAATGTTGAGTATCTCTTGCCTAATATCCAAAAGTCATCAATCTAGCTCCTATTTCTCTACTCTTTTATCCTATGATGTTCCTGTGAAGTAGGGCATATGGAATGTTTTACTTCAAGGCTTCTTACTACTGTGATGGAATGGATACCATGGTTTTTCTCCCAGGTCAGTCTAAATAAATCAGGCTAACCTTAAGCCCCTTGACTCAATGGTTACTTCAAGTTCCTCAGACCTAAGCCAATTAAAACATGGAATTCCCCTGACAACGGGGAGGGGGATCAATTGTATGGAAGTCAGGATTTTTTTTTTTTTTTTGCAGTACCGGCGTTCTACCTCCGTGCTATGCCCCCGGCCCTATTTTTTATACTTTATTTTTGAAACCGGGTCTCACAAAGTTGTGGAGGGCCTCACTAAGGAGAGAGAGAGACAGAGAGACAGGGAGAGAGAGATACAGGGAGAGAGAGCGCTGAGGCTGGCCGTGAACCCGGATCCTCCGGTCTCCGCCTCCCAAAGTACTGGGATTACAAGTGTGCGCCACCACGCCCGGCTCGGAAGTCAGGAATTTTATTAATGACTAGAAAAGTTCATGTTCTCTTCCACTAGATACTAGAAGGAAACAGTGGTTGCTGTTGGCAGCACCATAGGAGACATTAGTGGAACCAGCCGTAGGGTGGAGGCAACTTTGTGGATAACGAAATGGAGAAGCAGTGTTGAGCTGCTGAGTCAACCATTTCTGAAACCTGCTTCAAGCCTGAGCTTCCACTGAATGGAATACATGAATTACCCTGGGTTTGACACAGTCTGAGTTGGACTTTTCCATTATTTTCTATTAAAAACATCCTCATTTGTACATTTGCTTTTGAAGATACAGGATTTTTTTCTTTTCTGTTAAAATAACAGTTCTCCAATTTTACCTAAACATTCCTACTTAACTTTCAAGAGCTTGCTTAATTCTCTTTCATCTATTTCCAGAACTTAGAACAATTCTGCCTCCCTCTTTCATATACATGGACATTTAGGAACTCATGGAAAAGGACAAGTGTGAACAGTCCAATGGTCATGCCTACACAGATGGGGAGGGAGGTGCTCTTCAAAACTACTGTGAGTGACAGTTTTAGTCCTTCTATATTCACAGAACACAGATTTCAGCGATGGCTTCCAGGGTGTTCACAATAGGTCCTTTTTTTTTTTTTTGGTACTGGTGAGTGAACTCAGGAGCATTCTACCTCTGAGCTACACCCCCAGCCCTATGTTTTTATTCTTTATTTTGAAACAGGGTCTCGCTAAGTTGTGGAGGGCCTCACTAAGCAGCTGAGGCGGGCCGCGAACCCAGATCCTCCAGTCTCAGCCTCCCCAAGTATTGGGATTACAAGTGTGTGCCACCATGCCTGACTACAATAGGTCTTTTGGCTTTAGATCCACAGGCTCTATTACCGATTATACAATTTCCACATTGGCACCCACTGGTCCTGTTCTGTCATTCCTCTATCTATATGCCCGTGATTCATTTGGCCACTTATCAGATAATTATTGGGTATCTACCATATTCCAGCCCTAGGCTAGGTGCCCTAGACACAGAATAAGAGGACACTGTTCTGAAAGACTTTACTGTCTGGCATGGAGGAGAGGTGTGCAAACAAGTAATCAATCGAATATAGTAACTGCATTAGAAACAATATGTACAGAATTTTGTAAAGTGGAACCATTCAAAGTATTGCCTCTGGAGCTAGATCACTTGAGTTCAAATTCCACCTCTGCCACTAACCAGTTGGATGACCTTGGGCAAGTCACTTAACAACTCTGTCCTATTTCCTTATCTATAGGCTTAAATCTGCATTTGTGACCTCAAAGAATGAGTTAGAGTCTTCTGGAAAGAAGGGTGGAAAAGGAAATTCCAAGAAGAAAGGACAGTGTGAGAAAAGGCAAAGAAAGCACAGAACATACCTTGTCTGAGGAGTGATGAGGCTGACATTCAGAATACAAAGGAAGAGTAACAGGAGATGAGAAATACACCAGCTCTGAAAATGTCATTGCCAGAAGAGCCTTAGAAATAATCTAGCCAATCTCATACTCCAGGTGGAAACCCTGGGGCCCAGGAGTATGGCCAACCATCCTGCTTTGTCCAGAACTAGGAGGCTTTCCAGGATGCATGACATCCAGTGCTAAAGTGTGGAAAGACTCTGGCAAACTGTGACATGCTGGCCACCCTAAGGCTTAACAAAGCAGAGTGACCTATTGTAAATAAGCAAACAGTAAGTAAGCAAAAATAGCTTTGGAATCAGATATAATATTTTATCAACTATTATGACAGGTTGTTTTTAAAAAGGCACTGACCCTACCTCAGCTCAACAAGCCCAAGAACCACTCACACTTGCCATAAGAGAATCAGGACATCCTCAGTTTTCCTCAATGGTTTTTACACTTCTGTTCCCACTCAGGTTCTGAAATCCTCTTCACTCTTGACTGTTTTCCCCCAAAGTGTCAATGACCACTGGGCTTGGATTCATGGTGGGTCTCTATGGCTTTTGACCTTGGCTTCACTGTGGCCTTCCTGGCCCTTCTCAATTAAGAAGACCCAGAGGATACCCACACTTGAAGCATCCAGCAAGACAGAAAGTCTGTGAGCAGAAACAAAGGTGCCAAAGTCCACATTTGGTTGCTGGTGCTGAGATGGCCACTTGAGAAATCGTTTGACTCTTCGTAATCAAAGTTTGAAATAGGGGCTTTTGTCAAGACCTTTAGCTTCCACCATGCAAACATCATATCAGATGAATCACCTTCCGGATCCACCAACCAGGGTCTTTGTTTGGCTTGCACAACTAAAATTAGCAGCCTATTCACAGTCCGTGATGGCTGTTGAATTATCTCATACACATGGGACAAAGGAGAGGGAACTGAAGAGGGGCGTCTTCCCTAAGTCTCATCCATGAGATTCTTCTTGTTAAACAGGCGCTCTCAAGCATCCAATTTGCTGCAATTATAGCAATCAAAAAAGCATTCAGCCTCCTTCCGCACCTGACAAGCCAGCTCATGTATTCATTCTCCCCCAGTGGTGGTGGGGGGATGCTAAAGCGGTTCCCATCCCCCTGGTTCCAGCTATAGCCACCAATACCTCCCTTATCCCCACTCCTAAAGCTAGAGCTGGTTTATCACCCAGGGAACTCAGGCTTGTTGATGCCACATGATAGACCTGTAGCTGCCCAGGCCCACACGGCCTTACTGGTTCTCCAGTAAAAGAGACTAATTTGCCTTTGGTATTGGTTTATATATCACTCCTCTCAAAAGCAGGAAGAGAATGAATGAAAGACAACCTCCTCCACTTTATAAGTTTCAAAGGGCCGATAGCGAAGTTGCTGCCATGATGACAGGTGCAGGTGTAGCACCATGGAGAAGTCGGGGCCTGTCTGATTGCTGCATTGTGCCAGCTTCCATGGCTCTTGAATGGGCGCTTTGTGAGTATACAGTCTCCCCAGATTGCAGGGATTGGCTGCTGGTGGTGGAGGGGTGGGTGGGGGGGTCTGCCGATTTCAGGCCCATTAGCAAAATGTAAATAACCCTCCATTTCCTCTTCTCACTTCTCACCTGTTTCTTTGTTTTAGTCTAATGGCTCCCAAGAAAGCTGGAAATGTTATTTAATTATTCCGAACCCATACTGCTGTTACTATGAATCCTTCTAGAGCATGCCATTGCCAGCAAGGCATCCCTCGTCATTCCTATAACAGATCCAGGCTTGCCGATAGATAATAGTCTGCAACTACTCCAAACGGGATGGTGTTGGGTCATCTACATAGACCACTGCTGTGCCACCCCCTGTAAAAACACTCTGGCCACCCACCTGTGACTTGCTCCCATCTTCTTTGGAGGCCAGCTACCATGGCCCTTAGATTATTACTCACCACATTTCTCTTGATCCCCTTTGAGAGTCTTTGGAAAACAATACATAAATGTTTATTGTTGTTTATTATGGTTGCTGAGTGCAGTGGGAAATTTTCTCCCCTTCTTCATCTGTAAAATGAGGATAATGGGGATAACCAGACATTCTTCAGAGGGTTATTGTGAGTCCCAAATGAGATAATATCTGCAAGGTGCCTAATATCAATTGTTAGGGTATTCTTAAACAACTTCTTCAGAATGTCTTTCTGTCTCCCAATGTGATGACAAGTTCTGCTAGAATAGGACGCTTCTAGATTTTCTGGTTCATCCACACAATTCACTAGGCAGATGGGACCTGAAAAGAGCACTTGAGTAGGAGCGAGGAACTTCAGGCTAGAGTCCTGAGTCTGCCCATTATCACCACATTTTTCTGTCTGGTTGTCTCCCTTTAGGTATCTTTTGTCTCTGTGATTCTTCCTTCTTTCCTAACTACCCACCTTGCTACCTTGGCCCCACTTATGGAGATCCTGCTGCCTCTTCTAGCTCAAACCAAATACTTCCAGCTCAAACCAACAAGCCTCTCTTCTCAGACTTCTAATCTTTCAAGATAGCACCTCAAAATTTAGGAAATAATCACTTTTTTAAATGTCTCATATTGATACAGCACTGTGTAGTCTTCTTTATGTTTTTGCAAAACTTCTTTCCCTACTGTGAGATCCACATTTATATAGCACTTTAGAGCAGAGATTAGCCCAGTGGCCAAATCTGGCCTGCTCTCTTTTTTTGAATGGCCTAAAGCTAAGAATATTTTCTGTATTTTAAATGGTCAAGAAAAGATCAAAGGAAGAACATTTCATGAAGTGTGAAAATTATATGAAATTTACATTTCAGCATCCACAAATCAAGCTTTGTTGGAACACAGCTGCACTCATTTATGAAGCAGGTTCACTGTGCTCGGGTTACCAGCTTGTGTGAGTCTGGTGAGACAGAACATGTTTGTTCACAGGAAACAAGTTATGTGGAGTGGATTCATTGCTCACAGATATGCAACAAAGGACAACAGAGTCTAGGAGTCATTGCAAGCCAGTTCCCCAAGGCTCAGAAAAGCTGCCAGGGAATGTGTAGTCCTCTCTGCACATGCCCTGCTTGAACCACAGCTGACAGACCCCAGAAAGCAGCCCATCTTGGGTCTTATACCTAAGGGAACATGAATTACTGGGTGGAAGTGTTGAAGGGCCTCCTGTTTCTAGGGCAGGGCAAGGGGTAAGAGCTAAAACAGAACCCAGACTTTTCCTGCCAGTCCCTTCCCATCTCAAGATGTTGCATTACAGCTTACTCTACAGTTATTCTAGACAACTACAAGCTAGAAGAGAGGAGATGGGGACAGACAGAACTGTCTCGCGCCATTTGTCATATATTGTCTAAGGCTGCCTTCCCATTATCACAGCAGAGTAGTTGCAACAGAGACTATGACTCACAACGCTCATATGTTTGCTATCTGGACCTTTACAGAAAAGTTTGCTGACCCATGCTTTAAAGTGTAAAACCCATTCACACATTTACACATTCTTTTGGTATGCCACTTGTCCAAGACCCCACAGCTTTGAGGTGGCAGAGCTGGTAGTCTGTAACCCACTCTCCTGACACCTGCACCTTCTTCAAGCCAGCTGTTCCAGCAACTCTTTTGTCTTGTAATCCATTTCCTTTCACATGCCTCACTTAGCATTTCTAGGGATCTCCTTCAAGAAATCCTGGCATATGGGAATGTGACCTTGATCAGTGGCTCCCTAGATTCTTTGGAGTGAGATGCAATTTTTAGTAAATTAAAATCATTAAAATAACCACTAAGTGCTCTTCTCTTGGGTAATAGAGGTGGCCAGACCCTCAGGGGCTGCATCCAGGAACATGTAACTCCTTCTCTGGCTGACTCGATAAGGTTTAAGGAGAAAGTGACATGTTGCTGGTGACCACTGACTTACAAATGAGCAGCAGCTAGTCTCTGGAAGGGACAGGTAGAGAAGCTGGCCCCATCCAAGCCATTCTCAGGCAGTAGTCCACCTGCCTGATTCCTGCCCTAACCTAACCTCTACTACCCTCCCTCTTTACCCAAGCTCATATGATTGGTGTTCAGTGCCTGTCCCTAATTTCTCCTTTGATGGTCCTTGGCCTTTGGCCACACTGCTTCATTAGAGATTTTATTTCTTTTGCAGGGGCTGGTGAATTAAGCCAAGTTACTTTCCCTCTCTGAACTGTTTCCTTGTCTGTTAAATGGGGGAGGGTTTCTAGCTTCCAGCATAGTTGAGTTGATCATGTATGATACTTTATGCAAAGTGTACTTAGCACAGTTCCTGGCACATCAGCAACACTCAGTAAGTGATATTACAGTATTTTCTGTAATGCCACTACACCATCATTCTAAGTCTCAGTGAGAATAGGCACTAAACCTTATGCTGTTTCTTCTTCTAGAAGCTTTACAACTTAGGCCCAACCCTCCCTCTATTCTTGTTCTTTAGTTCTCAAGTTCTTGGATACTTCCTCATAGCTCCCTTTTCAGGAAATCCAGGAATGTCTGTTGATGTGACTCTGGCCTGGGTGGGTGGGTGGCGATTCTGAAGCAGAGCTAAGGCTCCTGGGTGGGAATGCTGGGTTCCATAGGATGCTGCCCGTGGCAACTAGGGTCACAAGCCAGGCCTTTCTCCTTCCACAAACTAAGGTTCTCAGGTTTCTACTGGGAAGTGCCTTCCTAGGCTTCATAGATTAACCAAGAGTGGAGTGAAAACTACCCATTACTGCATCTGCAATAATGCAATAATTTGGGTGATGAGTGTTAGTCAGCGTTCTCCAGAGAAACAGAGCCATAGGGTGTGTGTGTGTGTGTGTGTGTGTGTGCGTGCGTGCGTGTGTGTGTGTGTGTGTGTGTGTGTGTGTGTGTGTAATGAGGAATTGGTTCACACTATTATGTTGACTGGCAAATCTGGAATCTGCGGTGTGACTGGAAGGCTACAGACCCAGGAAAGCTGACCGTGGACTTCTAGTCCAAAGACTGGCAGGCAGAGACCAGGAAAGCTACTGTTCCAGTTTCAGCCTGAAGACCTGAGGGAGCCAGTGGCAGGATGGAATCTAGTGGCTGTCAGCTGGAGAATCCCCTCTTGCTCAGGAGGCTGATCATCTTGATGTATTCCAACCTTCACCTGTTTGGATGAGGCCCACTAGCATTATAGAGGGCAATCTACTTTTCCCAACATTCACTGATTTAAATGTTAATCTCACCTAAAACATTGACACATAAAATTAACCACCATTATCCATTAGCACATATTAATACTCTCCATTGTCTCTTCCTTACAATTCCTATTTTGTTTGTCTTTCTAGACCAGTGTATTTTAGAAAGTATAGCAGCTGTTTCTTTCTCTATCCAAGGTAGTTAGATAATAGTAATATGATATCCCCCATGGTGGGAGGAAGCAGGGGGTGGTGGTGATGGTAAATCTATCTTTATCACATAAAGCATTTTTCAATCTACTATCTCAATTTATGAATTGAGATCTTTGTCATTTATTCATTTTATATCTATATTAAAGCCATGATTCTATAATATTTTATTTATTTATTGTGGTACTGGGGATTGAACTCAGGGGCATTCCACCTCTGAGCTACACCCCTGGTCCTATTTTATTTATCTTTTTGAAACAGGGGCTCACCGATTTGCTGAGGGTCTTGCTAAGTTGCTGAGGCTGGCCTCATACCTGCCATCCTCCTGTCTTAATCTCCCAAGTACTGGGATTACGGGCATGTGCCACCACACCTGGCTATATTCTTTTTGAAAAATATATCCTTTAGTAGGTCTTAATGAGAAAAATATGTACATCTTGTTTTCCCATCCTGAACTACATTCATTCATTCTTATACCTTGCTCAATGAATAAACTTAAGATCCTATGAGCTTCTGAACATCATGGGCAATAAAGAGCTCATTTTGTAAAGTACTTTAGTGTTTGCAAAACACCTTCAGTTTCATCATTTCATTCGAGTCCTACATGCAGATTGGGAGAGCACATATTCCCTTTTCACAAATGGGGAAAATGAAGACTGGAAAAATTGTGTTTTAAAAGACCAAGTTTTTACAGCTGTATCTGGGGCAGGGCCATGACCCTAGCACAAATCTCCTGTTTCCAGGTCCTATATCCATCCCCTTCCTCAAGCCAAGTCTTTTTTCATGAGAAATGCTGTGGATCCAGCTGCAAAGCCTGGAGCAGGTTAGTTGCTATTTCAGAAAGGGCCAAGAATTTGGATATAATGGAAGTTCTGAGAATTTGGAGTTCTATCACGAAGGATGTCTTTCAGTTCCTTTTTTCATTTTTCCCCTCGAGAACAAAAGCCAGTTTTACATGTTAATGGATTTAATTACTGCATGGAGATCTGAACAGATAGAAAAGTAACAGGCGGTGATGACGCAGTGATGGTCTATTGAGCAGCATTTGAATTAATTTGAGTTTTCATTCCTCTGATTAGAGTGGTTATTAGTGTTAATACTTGAAGTTCGTGTTAACAGGGTGTTACTGTGAATTTGAAGCATTAAAACAGGCCTGATTTCCTAGTATTTGTTTGCTTATTTATTAATCAGTCCATTCATAATTACTTCGGTGCTGACATATAAAACACCCCCTGCATTCAGCTTCTCAGCTTGACTTCATAAAGGATAATATTGGGTCTCATTTAGCCAATGTTTAGTGCTAATAGGTTGTCCTCATCTATTCTGGTATCTTCCCCACTGTGGACATTCTCTCCTTTGTCCTCAGACCACCACTGAGAGGCAGATAGAGCCCTCAGGGCTTCTGGAAACAGCCAGAACTGGGGCTTAGGGTCCCAGATCTTTGTTCGTGTGACTTCTTACAGGGACTCTGGGAAAGCCAGGCCTCCTCTTTGGACTCAAGGTTTTCCTCTTCAAAATAAGAGGTTTAGGTTAGATGATCCCTTTCAGCTAGATGATCCCTTTCAGTCAGATGATTTCCTTTCAGCTCTATCAGTTCAGTGAGAAAATAAGGATGGAGAGAGGACTGGAAAGTCATGTAAACATACAGTTGTACATAAGAGATTATTTACCGTGATACATTATTTCTACAGTAGAGGACAATGAGACACCACATAGCTTAGTGATGTCCAAGGTCAGAGGGCAGGTTAAAGTCTGAGTCTGAACCTGATCCATATTTCCCAATCTCTCCCTCCCTTTCTTCTTTCTGTATTAGGAACTGAACCCAGGGGCATTCTACCTCTGAGCTACACCCCCAGCCTCATTTTACTTTTTATTTTGAAACAGGGTCTCACTATGTTGCTGAGGCTGGCCTTGTACCTGCAATCCTCCTGTCTTAGCTTTCCAAACACTGGGATTACAGGCATGTGCCACCATGTCCGACTTCTTTTTCTTTAGCTACAAAAGAGTGAGTTTTTTGTTTATTTTTAATTAATTAAATATTATTGTTGTTACTGTTATTATTATTATTTTGTGGTGCTATGGATTGAATCCAGGATCTCATGCATGGTAGACAAGTACTCTACCACTGAATTATATCCCCAACCCACAAAACAGTTTTAAAATTGAGTAAACTTAGAAGGCTGAGACGGGAAGATCACAGGGTCCAGGCCAGCCTCAATAAATAAATAAATAAATAAATTTAGTAAAAATGTATTAAACTATCAAACTCCCATAAAACTTTCTTCCACCTAGCTAGTATAAGTTTTTTTTTTTACCATATTATCTTTTTCTCTCCCTCTCTCCCTCCCCAACAGAATATTAAAATCCAACAGAAGCTGGGCCTGGTGGCACATGCTTATAATCCCATTACTTGGGAGTCTGAGACAGGAGGATCACAGGTTCAAGGCCAGCCTTAGCAACTAGTGAGACCCTCTGCAATAAGTAGGACTGGGGGTGTAGCTCAGAGTTAGAATACCCCTGTGTTTAACCCCTAGTACTCCCCCCCACACAAAATCCAGCAGAATCTCAAACTCTCCGGAGCCATTCTAATAACTCACTACCATCCAGAGGTTTGTGTTTTTATTATATCTAAAGAACTCATTTCCCCATTTGGTTCATTGAACTTGATTCTTTTTTCCTCTCTACTGCTTTGGAATTCTTCTATCTCTTTTCTTTGAGGTATTACCATTAAATTTTTAACATGATCATTTGATATTAAAAATTATCTCCATTTAATGAGAATCTCTACCTTTCTCATAAGCAAAACCTCCAATAATCCAATATCCCTCATCCTAAAACTCAGATAATTAGGATTGTTAAGAATTTAGTTACACCTCTTTTGCACATCTCAATTAGTTTTTTTTAAATAGTCCATGATTATTTGGATTTAGACTCAAGTTATTTACATATTTTCTTATTTTTTCTTGTTTATCACTGCTAAATCTCATTGAAGATAAGAAAACTGTTTTCATGTTTCTAGGTTTGCTACTAAAATGTCTGTTTCCATGTGGGAAACTTTCTTTCTCTCTGATAACTTTTAAGACCTTCCCCTCGTTTAGGTGTTCTGCACATTCATTTCAAAGTATCTAGATGTGGATTCATTTTTCTTTTTGTTGTTCTGAATGCATTATAAATCTCCAATCTGAGGGTTCATATCTGTCTTCAAGTATGGAACATTCTCAGCCATTATTTCATTGAATGTTTTTTCTTCCCCATTCATTCTTCCTTCCTTTGAACATCTATTAAAAGAGTACCTTCTGCATTCTAATGTCCAAACATCTGTCTTCCAGGCACTAATTCTCTCAGTAATTGTGTCTAGTCTGCTCTCTAAATCATCTGGCAAATATTCAACTTCAATGATTTTATTTTTCATTTTTAAGGTACTATTTGGCTGTTTCTTAAATCTGCCTATTCTATTTTATGGAGCGTTATTTTTTCTTATAGTCTGATTGTTAATTTTACATCAGTTTCCCTTAGATAGTTTTTCCTAAGTTTTTGGCATGCACACCACTTATATTTTGTATCTATTTACTCTCAGTTTTTTTTTCTTGTGTATTCTATAATTTTCAAGTGTGAGTACATTTTCAATGACTGTTTGGGGATGAGTAGGATTTAGATGTGGTATGGGTTGTAGAAGTATGCCCCTTCAATAGCTCTGCTGTTGCTTTTTCTCTGTGCCTCAGAGATATCGTGACGCCAGAAAATATTTTAATGTAAAATTCTAGGCATAGAGATTCTCAGTGTATAAATAATATACTTTTTTTTTTGCAGTACTGGGGATTGAACACAGGGGTGTTTTACCTCTGAGTTACACCCCCAGTCCTATTTTTTATACTTTATTTTGAAACAGGGTCTCACGAAGTTGCGGAGGGCCTCACTAAGTAGCTGAAGCTGGTCGCGAACCCGGATTCTCCGGTCTCCGCCTCCCAAGTACTGGGATTACAAGCGTGTGCCACCACGCCCGGCCTTACTCTTTTTATTCTAAACCTCTGCATGGTATGAATACATGGAAAGCTTTCTTTTTCAACATAGAATCCCAGCAGAGACAAGCCTCCTTATAGTCTCCCTGGGCTGGTGTGGTAGGCTGAATAATGGCTGATTTCCAAGCACTTATAATCAACAAGACAAACAGAAAAAGGGGGGTTGGATTCTACAAGGCAAAAAGTGACTGCCACAAAAAAAAGGAAAAATAAATAAAGGGATTTGGGAACTTTGGAAGGCTATGATATGGATAGGGGAAAAGGTGTCTCTGTGGAGGGGCATTATGATATATATATATACATTTAAAATTTCTTTCTCTTGAAAAATAAAAACCAATAGCTCAACAACAATACAAATAGTATCAGAACATATGAACATATTGTATTGTATTCTCCATTCCATAATCATTATGCATGCACCTACTGTATGTAGGTAATGGATCACACTAAATAGAAAGCTGTAACATACTACAGGACTAGTCTGATTTAAGGAATCACACTATGTAACCAGGAGACCTGTGGCCCAGTCCTGACACCCCAAGTGGCCTTGGATATGTGTGTTTCCTCTAATGCTTAGTTTCTTCTTCCACACATTGGGAATCTAAAATTCTTTGGCTGTGCTAATACTCTATGTTTGAATGTGGAAGGCATTTGTCTACTTCATTGTCTTCTCTCTCATTATTCCCTCTGTTCTTCATTCTTTTTTTCTTCTCCCCTTTCCTCTTCTTTCTTTCTCCATCTTTAGGGATAGCCCCCTTTGCTCATGGTTATTCTCCTTCTCACGTTCAGTGTCTGCATCTTTTCTTCCTCATTACCCAAGTACATGTAAATTGGCCATGTTGCTGATGCGGAAGCAATTTTTTAAATTGGTTAAAATGTGCCAACGTCAAACATGACGAATTCTTCCACTTTTGGACTCCTCATGATTTTAATCATCCAAAATCAGCCAGTTAAGAAATGACAGCATGAGGATCGAATTCCATTAGCATCATTTTGTTTTGTTTTGTTTTGTTCTTTGAAGATGATGTGTGTGTGTCCGCATTATATTCACCAGAGTTGCTAGTGGGTTTGGGGATTATTTAACTCATCAAGTACCGTTGAGCCCCTGCTATGCTCTGGGCACTGGCTGGGTAGTTGGAGATGGAAAAGATTAAAGAAGGAATAGTCTAGAGTCTGCAGCCAGAATGGGACTTGGGGGCTTGGTGGATGAATACATGTGGGCATGGTTAAAAGTAAAGAAGGGAGCTTTGGCTGCATAATAAAGACATTTTGGCCCACACCCCAGCAATGCTTGACTCCTGTCTTCAGCACAGGGGGCAGGGTCTAGGGATTGAACCTGGATGAGGATGCAGGGAGATCTACCTCTGAACTACATCCCAGCCCATTTTATTTTTTATTTTGAAACAGGGTCTTGCTAAGTTACCCCTCACTGGCCTTGAACCTGCCAGCCTCCTGTCACAGCTTCCCCTTACTGGGATTATAGGCTGGGCCACCACTCCCAGTAGCACAGGGTTTTTTAATGATGCTGTACACATAGTAAATTATAGCAGCTGGGAATAAAATGACTGCTTTGTCACTGAGGCCAGGGTCTGATAAGTCTCTGATAAGGGCTGTCTGGTAAAGCTAATTTGGAAACATGACTTAGTCCTATTAACTGTCTTCCTAAGCACCAAATCTCTATCTTGGGACTTATACATTCAGAAATATCCATGGAAGGAGAAAGAAGAATATGAAGCCCCCAAGAGATCTTGAATTTGCCTGCTCAACTAGCCATGAGTGGAAGCTAAAGATCAACAAGATGGGCACTCTGACCAGGAATCAGGCTTTGTCTGGGTTTTAGGCAAAAGAGGAAGAGAGAACACAACATATGACAGCTGTTCAAACAAAGCATAGCAAGCCACACCACAAGCAAACTGGCCTCTTCAAACATTCTGGATCTAGACAATGAGTAAATTCTCCTTTTGGGGGAGCTCGGTGTAGCTGGAGAGGAAATGTTCCCCCACCATCTTTCACCCCATTGAAGTTTACTGATCTTTGTAGCTTGAATGAGTTTATGAAAGGAACAAGACCATTCCCTCCTCTGACAGGAACCTGGATATAAGATATTGCTAATGAGGTAGACAGATTGAGGTAGAGAAGTAGGGTCAACTCCATTTCAGGTTATACAAGGAAGTTTAGGAAGTGGGCTAAGAATTCTGTCTGGAGACTATGGTGAATCATATGCTGATTTCTGAGTTAATGGTGTGATGAGATGAACAAAGTGGTTTATCCAACACAATACTGCAGACCCACAATTGCATCTTCTGACTCCAAGTTTTAGGTTGTTTCCATCTTACCACAGCTGCCAGAGTAAAAGGTACCATCTAGGTTGTTGATAGTAGCAGGGTAATAGCAGGTGGGCAGAGGGAAAAGGCTCAGCATCAACCATGATATCCTTGTCCTTGGAGATGGGTCAGGACAGAGGGAATGGAAAAAGCATGGCAAGGGCCTCACCAGAGAGGAACAGAAAGCAAGGCTGGCTTCCCATAAAGACCCAGAGACACAGAAATCAGAAAGTGAGGCCAACGGGGAGTTTGACTGCATACTAAAGCAGGAAGCAAGCCATTGGTCCAGTGCCACCAGGCCCAAGGCTCCTGCAGCCAGTCCTCCTAGGGCTAGGTTCTTGAGCTAATAAGCCAAAGCTTCAGAGTATCTACTTGTGTGCCCTGGGTTGTTATACACATTTATAAAAAAAAATACTGACCTGAATTGAAAATGGAACTCTAGCTGTCCTTGGCTGGAAGAAAGATGGACCCTTTCAGAAAATCCAAATGATTTAGATGCCTCCATTTCCCTGCATCTTTGGCAGACACTCAATATGGGTTTGTCTTGCCCAAATGACTCTCAACTTTGGCAGCACATTAGAATAATTTTGAGAGATTTTATCCATCCTGATACCCAGAACATACCCAAGACCCAGTCAGGAACTCTGGGTGGACACAGGCACAGGCTTTTGGAAGCCTGCCAGGTGATTACAATGTGCAGCTGAATTGGGATCACTATTCTAGATCCACTTTCAAGAATCTCTTCAAATCTTCTCCTAGTTTCCATCCCATCTTATATCTGGAAATATTCTCTTTTTTGAAATTTTTGGCTGAGTTCACTCAACAAGTTTCCTAGTTTTATGGTCATTTTACATTAATGCCTATTACCTGGCCCCATTTGATGTGCATTGATGTGCTACACGCCACTGGTTCCAAATTGGCAGGACAAAGCACAGTGGCCCTGGGACAGATCTACTTTGTCTTGAGGGAGGAAGATCAGAGAGAAACATGTCATTATTTTCAAACAGTTTTCCATTCTTTCCTGCTACAACCTTTCCCCCACTCTTACCTATTTACCCTGCCAAAACTCAAGCCCACTTCTCTGCCCCCTGGAAGCCAGGGTAGACAGACCCTTTGTTCCTGATTTCTCTAATAGCACTAGCATCCCATACCCTGACACTTAATTGTGTAATAAGGTGGGGGAGGAGCGATGTCACAGAGCCGTCAGCACTCCTTATGGAAAGGGAACTATAATTATTTAGAAAAAAATATGAGTGCTTTGGGTAAAAGTTCATATTTAGAGGAACCAAGAGTAATAAATTAATTAAAAAAAAACAGGTCACAACCTCTTTGCTCAAAATTGAAGAGGGATTGTTTATTACTTCAGAGAGAAGAAAGGAGGTCATACACTCTATAATATACCCACAACATGATTTCCTCAAAATCCTGAGTGAAGACTATAAAGTCTTCATAAAATATGTGATAAGAGTAGATTTCAGGGGCACTGCAAAAGGGTCTGTTTTCAGGGTAATGAGAGAAAGGTCACATAAGTTCTGGCATAGAGATAAGAAGTAAGCAAGGAACTCTGACAGAAATCTTATGGAGGGCCTTGGAGGACCACAGGTCATGGGATGTGGATAAGGCCAGGTTGAACCAGGTCTCTAATCCAGATGAGTCTGACATCTGGATTTAAGCATCCTCTGCACCCACTGAACTGTGAGTTTTCTAATGCCCAAATTGATGTCCACATTGATTTTCTGATGTGTCTCTCCACACATCCAAGTTTTCCTAGTGCCTAGCATAATTCTTGGTATGTGGGCTACTCTTGAAAAATATTTGGAGAATGAACAATACGTAAAAATATAATATAGACCTTTTTTACTAAGGTCAAAGGAAACACCAAGGAGACCTTATTTTCTGTGGTTATTTGTGGCTTAGACTAAGTTCTCTTTCAATAACCACTTAGACGCTATTGAACTTGTTCCTCCAAACTCTGCTCTTCAAAATTTGATTAATTTGAGCTCAAAATGACATTTGAAAATCCCCTATTCCCAAACACATTGCTCATCAGAAACGCCTCCCACTATTTACAATTTTGCTTCATTGAAATATGATGATGCCAGGCAGACAGCGGTGTGTATTCAGTGGAATTCAATTTTCCTGATCACTGGCTCCATCGATCAGTCTGTTTGCAAAGGGCTGATGCAAGCATCCGTCCACCTCTTATGGATGGTGGGTGAGCTGCTCTCCTATTATTTCTGCATGTGAAAAGGGTTGTTAGACTCTAATGATGAGATTTTGGAGGATTGCTCTTTTATTGTTGTTTTAAGCTTTATTGAGTTCCTACCACAGGCCAGGAGTTTTTTACTATGTGTTCATATTTAATCTTTACAATTGACATTTTGCGGGTGAAGAATCTGAGACTTAAAGAACTTGGAAAAATTGCCCAGGGTTATAGAGCTGATAATGTATACAGCCAGATTCAAACACAGTTCTTTGAGTTCTGAAAGTGTATATCCTCTATTAAGCTAGATTCTCTTCTTGGAAGTTGTCTGGCTCTGAGGCAGAGGAGGTAGAAAGAAGTAATTAAAAGGAATTCCAAACAATCTGAAAGGAAAGAAAAGAGACAAAAGTTTATTATTTAACAGACTCACTGCCTGTAACTCTCTTCTGCCATCTGCATTGTACTGGCATGGACATTTGTACTGCAGCCCAAAGACCACACTTGGAAGCTTGGCCTGTCCCTCCCCATGTGTTGTGAGCTCCTCAAGAGCAGTGTGCACCAAACACATGCATTCAGTGCAGTGTCGGGGCTCAAAGGAGCTGTAGAAGCACAGTGATGTAATGCAGTCAGAGAGGAGGTGCCTTGAAGGAAGAATTTTTGTGGCTCCTGCAGCTTCTTCATTTGCTTTACCAGAGGTAATGACGGCCTGGGTATCTGACTCAGACAGAGAGCAGAAGACAGATCTGAGAGCGACCCTTCCAGAATTTCAGTCTACCTGATAGTGTTACAAACCTAAATCTGTTTAAGGATAAAACCAGCACAGCATGCTCCCATACCTAATCCAGGCAAAGCTGGGAAAGTGCCTCTGTGGGACCCACCCCAGCTCCTTTACAGCCTAGAACCATGACTACAGTATTGCAAGGCTTCGTGAAACTTTCCTTGTTTATCATTTAGTAAACAGTCATCTGCTACCTTGTAGCTACCCTCCAGGCATAGAATGCATGTAAAAATCTCAAAGGGAACCAGGTTCTGGATCCACAGGTAAAGTTGGAGGCATATTGGGAACATGGATCTCTCTTTTTAGGCAATAATTGTAGCTTATATAAAGACCATAACTGATCAATAATTATCCTCAATGGCTCTGAAAACTGAATTATGCTTCATGACTATTCCTCAAGTAAGATAGTTTCAAAGCAATAATTTTTCTTATTAGCAAGTGTGGGCATTTTAGTGACCTTCGGATTTGTCTCCAGGGTCTTGTTAGAAAAGGGCAGAATCTCATAATCACTCAGAGCAGATCTGAAGTAGGCAGCTGATACTATCATGTCCATTGCACAGACAAAGAAACTGAGGTGTGGAGAGTGCATGTAATTTATCTAAGTTCACACAGCTGAGGAATGGTTGAACTTGGATGAGCCCTGGGTATCATGTTATCTAATCCAGGCATGTCACACATTAAGGCTTGGCTCATGTCAGCATCCCTATCATCCCAGCCACATACTTATCATTCAGCCTTGAGTCTCTAAACCCTGAATCATATTCATTTCTCCTAGAACAAAAAAACAGGGTAAGTGCAAACTGCTGAACTGAACATAATCAGACTCCTCCTGAGTAGAGAACTTCCAAGAAGGCCATGCTGGTGGGCAGCAAAAGGTTACAGTAGGTCCCCTGTCTAAAAACCAATACAAATTTCAGTATTCCGGTTTTAAAGCAAAGAGCCTTAGACAATCTTCCTAATCCTATTAAAGGATAGCTTCTATCTCCAACACAGCTGATAAAGTCCAATTACATGGCAGGTCAGAATAAACACTCTAGGGCAAAGATTATACAGTTTTAGACAGTAAGTATCAAAGTTTCAAAAGTGTGTGTGTGTGTGTGTGTGTGTGTGTGTGTGTGTGTGTACTTATACTGTTTTCAAGCCCTGGTGATTATATAGTAAGTCTTAAAGTAAATATTATAAACACTGTCTAGAAATGGGTTAATTACCCTGACTGACATTTTTTTCCCTAATTGTCAAAAAGTAAAGGGAAATGAGAAACAGAAATATTTGAAAATAAATGGATACAGGGCATATAAATATATACAGATACATACCATTAATTATCTCTAAAATGCATACATATATTACAGTTTATTAAGTACTTTCTCCCTCTAACATCTCTACTTTGACCTTCAATACTACCCCATGTATTAAGTAGGCAGAGTAAGCATAAATATTAACATTTTTAAATGAGGAAACAGAATGGTAGAATCTAGAGTCATGTTTGGGAGCCTCTTGGCCAGAATTTTCACTTATACTATAATTTCCACATATATATTAGTCTTCACATGCATAGTGTTTATCAGTGTAAGACACTGTTAAGAGTGCTTTATGTTGACTCAGACAATAATATAGATGTGCATATTCTGATTCAAAATGCAATTAAAGGCCAAGCACAGTGGAGCATGTCTGTAATCCCAGTACTTGGGAGGTTAAGACAGGAGGATCACAGGTTTGAGGCCAGTGTATGGTAACTTAAAGAGACCCTGTTTCAAAATAAAAAAATAAAATAGGGCTGGTAGTGTAGCTCAGAGATAAAACACCCAGAGTTCAATCCCCAGTACTGAGAAAAATGCAATTAAACTTTCCCAGTTTTATAACCTACTAAAATAATTCCTAAGGGAGGGTGTTCATTCCAAAGGGGGGGGGAGCAGGGTAGGGGTTGACAAAGACTAACCTTTGACTTTGTAAATGGTATAATTTTAAATGGTTTGTGCTGCATTTGTACAACACTAAAAACTCTTTAAAATACTTTCTCATGTGCAATTCCTTTTTATTTTCACCAGAGCCCCATGAAGTGAATATTTCTTTCCCTATTTGCCATAGAGGGTGCTGAGGCCCTGTCTCATGGAACTAAGTCCAATTAGTGAAGCCAGGGCTATGGGTTCTGATGGGTGGTAGTTCTTGTAGGCAGTATATTGTGAGGAAAGAGGAAAAGCAAAGGGTGGGTGTATAGTGGGGGAAGAACCCAAGGGATGGGGGTGGCTCAGAGGACAAGTCACTGGAAGCAAGGCAAGGACTTGTTTTGAAGAGCAATGGGAATGGGGTGAGGCATCCTTTGGCTCTGGCCTTCAGCCTTGACTGGCATCCATCTCTCTCATTTTCTAGATTTGTACTCCCTAATGAACCATTATGTGCTTGAGAGGCTGTGCACTGCAGATATCCTCCTCCCCGGCCCTTGTAATTCAACCTGCACCCACACTCAGAGACCAAGAAGAAAAAAGAAGGTGGGTGGTGGGGGAAACTGGGAGACCAGCAGCCATTGTCTCTCTGGGCAGCCTGATGGGATGGAATAATTCACAAGATGCACTGCCTGAAACATGTGCATGTCCTCTTAATTCATGGTGACAACTCTGTGACATCCAAGCTGAGCACTGGGGCCCTGCATCCAATTCAGTCCCTTTGGTGCCCGTGTCTTGGTTCAAGGCAAGGTCATGGAGTGTGGGCCAGAACTTAGGTTTCCAACTACCACTTAGCATGTATGTCCAACCTTATCATTTAATTTTTCACTTAGCAATCATTTATGAAATGCTAAAACTGAGCACCATGCCAAAAGCTGGGTCCGGGAATAAATTTTTGTTCATTTAGCAAACACTTAAGCAAAATTCACTATAAGGTAGGTGATGGTCTAATTTCTGTATTGAATGATTTAACATTCACTTCAACAATAAGAGGAGTCTTTTAGTCCCTGTTTTACAGATGAGAAAAACTGAACATAGGTTAAGAAATTTGCCTGAGAACACACAAATGTTAGAGCTAGAATTTTAATCCATGCTGTATGGTTCTAGAGTGGATGCTGTTAACTGCTACCTTTCAAAACTCTGCTTTAAAATATTTCATAGCACATAGGGCCAGACACACAGTCATGAGAGATTAAAACGACTGTTACAATAGAGATATGCACAATGCACTGTAGAGAAACAAAGTTAACAAGTTGCACTGGCTGCCTGAGTTCCTATATTTATCTAATCCTGGCAGCTGCTTTCCTTGACTCCCCATAAACTAGCCTCTTACTGATTTATTTGACTTAGAGACCAATCCTATCACTGTCAGGAGGATTTATGGCTCGTATGCCAGGAGTTCAGGGTACATGGCGTCAAGACAGTCTGGCTGCTGGTCCTGCACAAGTTCTTGCTCTCTAAATGGATGTCTTCTGCCTTAATCTTCTGATCAAGCCCGGTCTCCTATCATTGTTCTAGTAAATCCAGCCTCTGCCTTGGCTTCTGCTCATGCTCTCTGGAAGGTACACCAATTTCTCTCTGTTGGGGATGAAGATGGGGACCTGGATGCTAAGTGTGACCTAAGATCAAGGCTCATTGTACTCTTTGGTCCCATTCCCTCTCCCTGCTATAAGTGCATCCCTCCACTGCTGGGCCAGGGAGGATGACCTTCTCTGGAAGGGGGCCACTTTTCAGTCAACGATGGCAGGGCATTTTCCCACTGGAACATCTAAACAAACCTCTGCGGTCTTGCACTCCTTTAGAATCGAAGCTCTGTCTTCTGTCTCTAATCCTTTCTCCAGTTTTATATCTGAGGTCCCAAGACCCACTGGCTGATGTCACCAATGTGACCTGCCTGTCTCAGACACATTTCTTACCACTTTCCTTCCCCAACAGCAAGCCAGGACTGCCATCCATCTCCATGCCCTGCACATCTCATACTTCATTTATCCCAGTGCTCAGGTCCTCTGCAACTGTTTCTACAAGATTGCCCTGACATCTCCTCCAGCAACTTCACAATTACAAATAATTTGTTAGCAGACTCCCTTCTCAGACTGTTTATTTGTATCAAATTCTAGCCATTGGTTTCACTTTTCTTCGGTGTTTTAACTGATGAAAATCAACCATTTCTGACACTCTAGACACTGGCATTTTTCTCTTAGTTTTTTCTTCTGGGTCAATTTTTTTAAAGAATAGCCTCCTACCATGTAATAAAATGGAGCAGAAGGTAGAGATTTGGTTCCATATATATATATATATTTGGTTCCAAATACATGCAGTAAATATATTTGACCCTAATTATTTGAGATTCACTAAGCACTCTACTACATGCTTCCTGTTTTCATTTTCTCACCAATACTTACAAAGCTCTATGAAACTGGTTGTTACTATAATCATTTTACAAATGAGGAGACTTAGGCATACAACATTTAAATGATTTACTTGGTCATACAGCCAGCAAGTGGAGGAGCCAGTTCTCAAATCCAGGTCTGTTTCATCCAAACTGTGTTCTAACCACAAATGTTCTAACCACTTCAATTCTCCTTTCTGAGCCCTAGTTTCCTTACTGAAAAGGAAAGGATGTCATGAATCATAGAGCTTCGAAAGAGTCTCTTTCACCTCTGGAAGAAGATAGATCCAAGAGTGAAGTCTGGGTTTGGGATGAGCTTGTCTCCTTGCTCTTGTGGTTCTCTGGAGAGGCAGGAGCACTGCCTTCAAGTCAGAAGGGTTGTCCTTTCATGAAGGAGAGGGCCAGCTCAGTCTCAGGCCCGAATCAACAGATGCCAGATCAAAGCTGTATTTAATTCCACAGTAATTTTCTGACAAATTACTACTTAGTGTCTACTTAGCAACAAACTACTTAGCAGCAAACTTAGTGTCTTAGACATATTAGGAGACTGATAATTTTTAGGAACAAATGGAGTTGGGAAACTTGTAGCAAAGAGTAATCTGAAGGCATGTCTGCATTTAATTTAGAGACTAACTCCGGTTTGGATTGAAGCTGAAGTTTTCAGGATGCTCAGTGGGCAGGCCAATGGCAAAGGAAGAGAGAGAGAGAGAGAGAGAGAGAGAGAGAGAGAGTGTCTTAGAGTGGGGAGGACCCGAGAAATCACATTGTTTAGTTCCTCATTTTGCATATGAATGAACTAAGGTGAAAATTTGCTCAGTGACCCAGTTGCAGGACATTGTCCTAAGCTGTTATAATGATCCCATGTTACAAATAGAAAAATGTAATGGCACCATGGTTAATGGTCAATGAGTTTTCCTGGATTGTTGCATTCCACATAAAAGGAGGAATAACTGATATCTGAGTTGCAACACCACCTGCTCCCCACGGGGATCTAAGCAGTGTTTGCTGCCACACTCACTGGGTCCATCTTCCAGTTGAATGCTCTGCAGGAAAGCTCGTCATCTCAAAGGCATTAGTTCAGATGGCTACGTTCCTCACAATTTCCACTGATGCCTCTGTTATTATCTAGTGCTTTGAAGAGCTTTTTTTTAAAAACTGTTAACTGCACTGAAGCTGCTCAGCTCCATCCAATAAAAGGGTTGACCAAGATCAAATTAGCACTTCATTAACTATTTTAAATACAATGCAAGCTTGTTGAGCAATGATGACAGGATGTCTCAGAATTGATAATGCATCCAGTTGCCTTTCAAATTCAAATTCCCCAATGCTTATGAGAAAAGTGCAAAGGGAGATGTGGGCTGAGAAAACAGGGACACTCCATCTTCATTGCAGAAGAGGCGTAGCTCTAAAGTAATGAGAATGATTTGTTTGCATGGTAATTCTGAGTGGAGCTCTGGAAAAAGTTGGGGAAGAGTTAGAATGACTCTCCCAAAGTCAGATTTTGAGTAAGATCACTTGAGATCCCACACTAAGGCCCTGCGAGAAGCTGGGGTGGAGGGGACAGTCAGGCTGGGACTGTAGGAACTTTCCTGATTTGCAAGCAGACTCTGCGTGTGCTGGCTGTCAGGTCAAACTGCAAGGTCCTGAGGAATATGAGAACTAGTCTGACTTACAGGACATGAAGCAGGAGTGCCCAGGCAATGGTTATGTGGGCTCCATAAGCTCAGTGACACAGCAGTGCAGTCCAGATGAACAGTGTGTTAGAACAGGACCCAAGAACTCACTGTGGGGTAGATAGGAGAAATAGGATCCTGCAACCCAAAAAGAGGAGACTGGCAAGACAAAGGCAGAGTGTCTAGGGCTTGTCCAATGGCTAGTGTTTAGGAATGCTGTGGTCTCAGTTGGAAAGTGGGGCATGAATATCTACTTCTAGTGAAGCATAGCATATGCATAGCAGGAAGCAAGTAAAGAGTGTAGCTTGGCTATGACAGTATACTAGGCCAGAGTCCACCTTGGCACGGTGACTCCAAGCCTCAGAAACAGAAAGTATCCTATATCTCCTGGTAGATATGCCAGCCCTCCAGGCTTGATTCAGGAAAGAGGGGAAGGGGGGCTCCATGCCTACACCAGAACAGAGTTAAGAAGGCAAGGACTGGAACTCTTGTTTTAACAGCCTCTGCTCACCTATACTGCAGTTGTAGAAGTATAGAAGTGCAGTGTAGTAGAAGGGTGTGTGGTTCACCTCTGACACAGAAATGCCACTCTCTTGACTGGTGCCTGGGCCTCGTCTTTCCATCACTGTCTGATGGTGACCTGCCAGGTACTATGAAAACCGACCTCTGCAGAGGTGGTGACCATCAGGCCACTGTGCTACCCATATTAGGCCACAGATTTCTTTGAAGTAAGTACTCACCCCAGGTCACAAAAATATCATTCTTAAATTTGAAATTCACATATTTTTTCAGGATTATATTAATTCTGGGCTCAGCTGATAAGAAAGAAAATATGTTAGGGGGATGGGCTTAAGAGTTTTTTTTTTGTTGTTGTTTCAAGGGTTTGTTGAGACTCAGCAGTACATCCTTTTGTAAGATTGCTATGATTTAAAAAGTAGCCATTATAAAAACCTTCCATTTTAGCCAGGCCTGGTGGCACACACCTGTAATCCCAGCTACTCTGGAAGCTGAGCCAGGAGGATCACAAGTTGAAGGCCAGCATGGATAACTGAGACCCTGTCCCAAAATAAAAAATAAAAAGGACTGAGGATGTGGCTCAGTGATAGAGTGCCCTTGTGTTCAATCTCTAGTATGGCAAACAAAAACAACAATAACAAGCTGGGCATGGTGGCACATGCCTGTAATCCCAGTATTTGGGTGGCTGAGACAGGAGGATCATAGGCTCAAAACCACCTCAGCAAATTAGGAAGCCCCTCAACAATTTAGCTAGACACTGTTTCAAAAATAAAAACAGCTTCGAGGTATAGCTCAGAGGTACAATGTCCCTGGTTCAATCCCAAGTACCAAAAAAAGAATAAAAAGAAAAAAAAGAAAGAAAAGAAAAAAAGCTTCCCATTTTGTAAACCATTATGCAGTTTCATGATTGTAACAGAAATATAGAGTGTATGCTAATATCCCAATTTTACAGCTATGCAATTAAAGTTTCAGACAGTAGAAGTCATTTGTCTGTAGTTGCATCGGGAGAGTTTGAGCTGAGGCTCCTCTGTCTTCTGAGGCCCAGATACTGGCCTTGCCATCATCTCACATGGTCTGTGCAGCTGATAGGGATGGGGTGGCTCTAAGAACCCTAAGAATGTCTCCCCCTTGAATTCTGGAAAACCCCAAGCCTCATGTAGGAGCCATGCCTGCTCTCAATGTCTTATTTCCTTAGTAGGATTAAGCTGAAAGATCGCTTCTTCTCTGCTAAAAGGATGTCTATCCCCTTTATCCCCTTCTGCCTTGGATCTCAGGGGCACCATTGTCCCATAGCTGCTAGACAACTGTAGCCTTTCACCCTAGAGGGAGCCACACTTTTCAGTAAGTCTATTCACCTTAAGCTCTGGAAACCTGCTGAAAGGCTCAGGGGGAAGGAAAGACATTATTATTATTTTCCACTCTTTGATTCATGTAGCATTCATTAGATGATGATAGCTGTTGGGATTTGATGGATGGAGCAGTCTGTCTTGTCACTATATTTCTGAGCTGGTCTGTAGCTACTCAATAATTACCACACAGTGAAATGAGGGCATGTTCAAGAATGCTAATGAATTATCAGTTTTCTTTAAGCCTCATTAGATTTCTTTTTTTTTTCTTTTGCAGTACTGGGATTGAACCCAGGGACATTCTACCTCTGAGCTACACCCTACCCCTATTTTTTTTATTCTTTATTTTGAAACCAGGTCTCACTAAGTTGCGGAGGGCCTCACTAAGTAGCCGAGGCTGGCCGCAAACCCAGATCCTCCGGTCTAAGCCTCCCAAGTACTGGGATTACAAGCATGCGCCACCACACCCGGCTTCATTAGATTTCTTGATAGCAAAACTTCCCATTGACAAGACTTCATCTAACATGATTTTCCAAAGTCCCTTATTGCTTGTCAGACACAGGACTATCTCTCCAGGAATGGAGTTGTTTGAAAACCACTTTAATTTCCTGCTATGGCATTGTCTCATGGGTTTGTTTTTGTTCTAGCTTTTCATGCCTGTATCTGTGATATATGTGTGTTGTGGGAGTAGAAGGGGTAGACTGAGGTCTCTGAAGAAAGTAAAATAAACACGACACGTAATTCTATAATAGAATTGAATTGTCTAGTTGGAAATTGTTTTGGACTCATCTTGAACTATTGTCTTTCACTCCCAAATCTACTTTTCTCTGATAGTAAATGGCAAAATGATCCACTCAGTTCTTTGGTCCCAAACACTAGGCGTGGTCCCTGATTCCTCTCTCTCTTCTAGCCCTCATATCCAATCCATCAGCAAATCCAGTTGGCTCCACCTCCAACAGGTATTCTAACCCTGTTCACTTCTCTATCTCCATTCTCATATATCTAGGCTAAGCCATTGCCATTTCTCTCCTGGCCTACTGCAGCCACTTCATCCCTTGGATTCCTGCTCCCATTCTTGGCCCTGTAAAATCCATTAACCCCAAAGCAACTAGAGTAACCTTTATAAAGACAAATCATATTGGGTCACTCTCCTACTTCAAACTCTCCCATGGTATTCATTGCAGCTAAAGTTTAAATTCTTTTGCAAGGTCTGCTCCACACAGCCCTGTAGGAACTGGCCTGCATACCCTTCAGATTCAGCTCCCAGCATCCTCCTCATTTTTCACCGCCCTCTAGATAGACCAGGCTCACTCCTGCCTCAGAGCTTTTGTACTTCTTGCTCTCTCTGCCTGGATCATGCTTTCCTCTGAGCTTCATAAGAATGGCTCCCTCTCTCACTTAAGTTTCAGCTCAAATGTTATCTCAGAGTAGTTCCTCAGAGAGTAGCCTCCTCACCTTAGACTCTTTTGGTAAGATTGCCCTGTTTTGTTTCCTTTGTAGAACTTGTCGCTGCTTGGAATTTTATTTCATTTGAATATGGCTACCTGTTTCTCCTCTGCCTCCTGCCATCATGAGGGTAAGAACCCTGTTTTCCTTGTTCACTGCTATATCCCTGCTGTCTAGAAGAGTGTCTGACACACAGTAGGGATGTAGGAAAAAATCATTGAGTGAGGGAACAGTGAGAGAATCTAGTGCAGCTCCTTTCTTTTTAACATGAAGAAACCAGAGCCCCAAATTGGAAGTGACCTGTGGAAACTATAAAGAGAGACTTGTTCCCTGATGCAAGCACTAAGATCTTTCCAACATATAAAGCTACATCTCAGAGTGGTCCTCAACCATGGGTGACCTTGCCCTCTAGGGAGATTTGGCAATTTCTGGAGAGATTTTCAATTGCTACAGCCATGGAGGGGGCTGACTGGCATATAGAGGGTAAAGGCCAGGGATGTTGCCAATCATCCTACAATGCACAGGACATCCCACCACAACAAAGAATTATCTGACAGAAAATATTAATAGTGCTGATGTTAAAAATTCAGACTGGCAGTGAGAAAGGCAGAGTACTCCTCCTGCATGCTCTGTTTTCCCTGGACCACCAGAAAACTTTCTGTAAGCTGGCTCTCCTAGACTGCCTCAGCATCCCTATCTGAAGGCTGCAACATCCCTCCATCCAGGAAGAATGCTGTCTTTGACTACCAGCTTCACCTTCCTCTCTAAAGTAAGCTCTCCAACATCTAAGTAGCATAGCACACACCACTAAGATGACATCCAATTAATATTATTCATGAAGTTTGTTCAAGAAGTTAGTTGTGCTCACTTCCATTCTACCCACACTTCTAAGCTATAAATTCTATCACTCTCAGGCAGCCTCTCCTGAGTTCCAGGCAGAGTTCATCTCTCTCTTACATCATATTTTCTTAGCATTCTGTTTATATTCATAAAATACCGGCCAATACTGCCAGTACTGTTCCTCATTTTCCCCCTACCCCCGACCTGTGAGTTACTTGAGGCCAGGCACCAAGTTTTGGCAAAGCATCGGGCGCAGAGTGGGTGCTCAGTATATTGTGAAAGGAAAACACATGTCACACACTGCATATCCATTCAAAGAGACTACAAAGAATCCTTGCAAAATGAGCACTACAAAAGAAAAGGAAAAATTTCCCTTTTCACTGCATCCAGAAGTTGCTAGGAAGGTATGTTAATTGGCATATCTTTTCAGAATATTGTCTCTCTTTTGTGGGTGAACACAGGCGTTCACTAGGGAGGCAAGTGGAGCCAGCTCCCCATCAATTTAGGAACAGCCAGAATGAGTAATTATTTCCAAGTCGGTGGTGAGGGTCCCTGAGTGGATGGGAACAGTGAAGTCTCTGATGGATGACAGGGGACAGGGACAGGCTGAGGCAGGCTGCCTTTATCAGCACCCAAAAGGGAGATAAGGAAAACAAAGTGGCAATCTTCATGCTGCTTTCCTGGGAAGCCGTTGGCTTGCCTTAAGCTTGGTGTGCTATTTAACTCAACACAGCTGCAAACAAACAAGATTAGAAGTGAATGATAAATTTCCTTTTTAAAACAGGACATGAAACAAAAGTGGTTTTACATTTCATTTTGTTTTTTCACTGTGAGCAAAGAAATAGAAGAGTGCGTGCTGGAGGAAAACAATTCCAGCATACCAGTTCCTTCCACATCAGCCTAAATTCCCCATTTAAAACTCAAAACACTGAGCCTAGAAAGGACTTTAGAAATATTGCCATGTCCCCCATTTTATGGATGAGGAGACTGGGACCTGCAGAGGAGAAAGAACTTACAGAAATCACACAGCACACCAACAGGAAAGCCAGACTCTAGAACTGAGTCTCGGCTCGCTGAGTCTATTGTGTGAGTGTGATATGGAGGAGAGGGATGGTCAGTGGACCAGAGGAGCTGACTATCCAGCCGAGCTCATTTGATCAAATGGCAAACTGTGTGACTTCGGGCAAGGCCCTTTCCTTTGTTTCGCCTTCCCTATCCATGAAATAATGGGGTTGGACTAAATGATCTATGAGGTTCTTCTTAGTTATCAATTGTGTGTAATTATGGATTCATTACATGAAGATAACAATAAATAACATATAGAGAGTGCATAATGTGCAAGATACCATGTTAGACATTTTTTCACATAATACCTCATTTAATCTTTACATCTTATAAAATAAGGTATGCTCATTAATGCTATTTATATATGAGAAAGCTGGGACTCAGGGTAAGTGGTCTGGGTCATACAATTAGTGTGTGGTAACCTTGGAATCTGAATGTGTATCTGTCTGACTTTAGAGATAGAAATTATAAGGCCAAGAATGTTCAAATGTTTGTTCTGTTTGGATCTTCCAGAGACCAGGGTCTCATGCCCATCACTAGAAACCACTAATGTTTTGGACTCTGACTGTAACAGGGCAAAATTTGCCTCTCTCTAACTTGTACCCATTGATCCCAGGACACTTCAAGACCACCTGAAATCTCTTATTCTATAAAATAATTCTTTAGATAAGGTGGGATTACTATGTCCATTGTTCTAAATCTCATCTTCTCTAAATTAAGATTCTTACTTACCTCCCTGATTTTCCACATGGACTGCCCTCAGTTCTCTCATGAACATAGCCAGTGCTTGGGCCCACACTCTAACATAGCCAATGCTTTCAACTAGTGTATTATTACTGATAAACCCCCTAGTAACTGCAGAGAGGGTAGGAGCAGAGATGATAACTTCAGTGAAAATTTGAATAAGGAATCTTTGCTTTGGAGCTATGACAGGGTTACAGGGACCTAATTACCTTTCCACCTTAATTTTTTTTTTTTTTTTTGGTGGTTGTGAAAGTAGGAATTGAACCCAGGAGCATTTTACCTCTGAGCTACACTACCAACCCTTTTTAAATGTTTTGTTTGTTTTGAAATAGGGTCTCCCTGGGTTGCTGAAAGTCTCACTAAGTTGTTGAAGCTGGTCTTGAACCTGCGATCCTCCTGTCTCAGCCTCCCAAGTACTGGGATTACAGGTGTGTACCACAACTCTGGGGCACCTTAAATAACTTTAAAAAAAGGAGGGTGTGGGATAAATCAAGGAAAGGAAATAATATTATAAAGATGAAAGTGGAAGCCAGTGAAATAGAAAACAGAAAAATAAGAGAAAATCAATGATTTGAGATGAACAGCCTCAAGAAGGAAATAAAGGGCATCATTATATATCCTGTAGATATTAAAAGGATAAAAAGAGAATGTTATGAACAACTTTATGCCAATAAATTCTATACCTTATTTCACAGAGACAAATTCCTTAAAAAATATAAACTACCAAAGCTCATACCTATACACACAAAGATAATCTGAACATCCCATATTTACTAAAGAAACTGAGTTAATAATTAACAACCTTACCAAAAAATAGTTTTACTTATGGATTCTACCAAGATTTGGTGGAATAAATTATACTAGTCGTCACAATCTCTCCCAACGAATAGAAGCAGTGGGGATGCTTCTTAATTCATTCTAGGAGACCAGCACTGCCCTTACTATTCAAGGTAAGAAAAGATATTAAATAAAAAGTAAACTACAAACCAACATCCCTCCTGAACCTAGATACAAAAATTCTTAACAAAATTTTAGCAAGTTGGATTTAACAATATAGAAAGAAATTAGCCCATCATGCTTGAGGTTTATTGCAGGCATGTAAATTTCGGTTAACATTTGAAGACTCATCAGTGAAATTTATAATATTATTAGACTAGAAAAGAAAGCTCAAATGATCATCTCAAAAGATATATATTTTTTAAAAAGGACTTGGCAAAATTCAATGTCTATTCATGGTAAAATCTCCCAATAACTTAGAAATAAAAAAAATACCGAACTGATAAAGAACATCTGTGAAAAACAGCTAACATCATACTTAATGGTAAAAGATCAAATGCCTTCCTTTCAAGACTGCATGAAAAAATACAAGAACACCTTTTTGCAGTGCTTTTATTCAGCATTGTATTGGAAGTTCTAGACATTGCAATAAGGCAAGAAAAAGTTCCATGCAAATTAGAAAAGTTGACATGAAACTGTCATTATTGGCAGATAGCACAATACATTCAGAAAAAAATCATAAGGAATCTCTATAATAGCTACAAGAACTAAGAAGTGAGTTCAAGTTTGTAGGATACATATTAAACATGTAAAAAAATGAATTGCATTGCTACATAAGCAATAAATAATTAGAAAATGGAATTAAAAACAATAACTTTTACAAAAGCATAAAAACATAAAGTAATTAGGGATGAATTTGACAAATAATGTGTAAAGCTTATACATTGAAAATTATAAATATTAATGAAGCCAGACGTGGTGGTGCACGCCTGTAATCCCAGTACTTGGGAGGCTGAGACAGGAGGATTTTAGGTTGGAGGCCAGTCTCAGTAACTTAGTGAAACCCTGTATCAAAATAAAATATTAATGGGAAATATGAAGAAACACCTAAAAATAAAATACATCAAGCACATGGATAGAAAGACTAAATATTTTGTGACACTACACCCAGCTTGTTCTGGCACAATGAGATAGCATATGGAAAAAAAAACCTTAATCCTTATAACACAATATATACAAAAATTAACTTACATGGCATATAGACCCAACTGTGAAAGATAAAGCTATAAAATGTTTAGAAGAAAACATCGGAAAAAGTCTTAGTGCCTTAAGTTAGGGAAGGGTTTCTTAAATAGGACACTAAAAGCATTTGGTCAAAGCAGCGCAATTCACAGTGGCCAAATTATGGAACCAGCCTAGATGTCCATCAACAGATGAATGGATTACAAAATTATGGGAAATACACACAATGGAATTCTACTCAGCAATAAAGAAGAACAAAATAACAGCATTTGCAAGAAAATGGAAAGATCTGGAGAACATTATGTTAAGTGAGATTAGCCAATCACAAAAAAAGAAGGGACATATGTTTTCATTAATATGCGCAA